>BMAO01025343.1:0-130331 GCA_019973975.1 Trichonephila clavata
CAAACAAAAATAATAATCCAACACCATATATAAAAATGAAAATCACTCGTTTTGTCCCTGTAGCGCAATGGACTTCGAATCCTACCTGGGATGGCCTAATATCTGAGAATGTGATTTTTGAATGAATAAATAGAAACAAACAAAAATAACAGTCGAACGCCATGTATAGAAAGGAAAAGGGAAAATCGCTTTCTATTTTGCCACTTAATGTTGCGATTCTGTCATATGTATATGCATATTTATATGAAGAGTAATTATTTAACAAAAGGTAACGTTAATAACTAGTAATAAGATTTTTCTTTGTTGACCTAAGTAGGAATTGACTTTTAAAAATTTTTTTTATTATTTGTTTAATCTCCTGACACACTTGAACCTACAATAAAACTTTTGCGGCACAATGCACTATGGCTCAAAAAAGTATTATACAACACAAATAAAATCCTTCATCAAAATTAGAACTGAAATAAAATAATTGCAGTTTGCAATGAAAAGAAAAAAGATGTTTTTAAAAAATGTTTATTTTTCTGTTAATTATAAATTAAGATTTGAGAAAATGTATAAAGTTGTATAACCTGGGAGAAGTTGAAAGAATATATTAGTAAAATCAAATTTTAAACACAGGGGTATACTATACTTTTAAATTTTAAAAATAATATAGTTTATGTTTAAGATTTTTGCTGCAAACCAATTTTAATGCATTGTAATACTGGATAGAACTTGAAATCAGAACACTTTCTGTAATTCAAACTGACAACTAATGTTCTTTCTATTCTTTGGAAATGGCAAACTGAGTTCTAGTATATCGCATACGTTGAAAGCATCCATACGCAAGATTGTTTTTTTATGTAAATACAGTAAAAAATTACAAAAATTACTAAATTTTGCACAAAAAGAAATTGTGATTTTTTTTTAAATCAATACTTATTAAGGGGTATCCGACTACCCTAAAACTGTAAATTTTGCTAGAAATTGACAAATTTTTTTTATTATTTTATTTTATGGGCAATCTTATTAGCTTTATAAAAATACCAAGTTTATCATTTTCCGTTTATTAGAACAAAAACTACAAGTGTTTTAGTAGAGGCAGATGCCATTACTTTAAGCAAGATGTCATACTTTAAAACGCGTTTTACTCGAAATGTGATTTTTTAAAATTATCAAGTGGGGTCAGCCATTGCTCAAAAATTTTTTAAATAATTAACTGAAATTTTCCGTGTAAATTCAGATTTATCAATCACTGTTTTATTACAAAATTTACAGTCCCTTATGTGAATATAATCACTGTTTTTTAAGCAATTCCATATAGTAACTAAGATAAAGTGCTCTAATTTTTGTAAAAATTAAAATATCTCTTATCCTCAAGGTCATTTCGACAATGAATAACATAGCAATCCATCAGAATTAAAAATTTGGTCATAAACCTTTGGTACAGAATGGACTGCGTTTATGTTATTTTTGGTCAATTTTTACCCATTTTTTCCCATTTTAGTTATAATAATTTATTTTTCTCTTCTTAATTTTAGCAAATTTTTCTTTAAATCTGCTAAAAAAATCTAAAAACAACAAAAAAAATCCGCATATCTCCATTTTTTTAAAAAAAAATAAAAGTTGTCGCAACCAGTCGGATACCTTAAATAATCTTATTAAAATTCGCAACAAATTTTTTTAGGTACCGTCATTTTTGAATTATATCAGGATTTTATCGATCAACATCTCAGTTCTCATTAAATTTTTAAAAAATTATTGCGAGTTATAAATGGGCTAAATTGTGTGTCGTCATGGTCACATGATAACTGGAGTCACGTGCTTCCATTCAACCAGTTCATAAGCTCCCTTGACTTCATGATGAATGCTATCATGCGTTTCCAGCTAATCAGTCCATGCGCTTCGCTGTAGCCAACTTTCGCTTTTTTACAAAAACCCTTTGAAAAGTACACATTTGTCAACAATAATAAGGCACATAAGGGAACAAAAAATGTACTGAATTTAAAGGTACACATATGATAGGGATTTTTATTTTTAATTTTGAAAAAATTATGGTAAATCTTACTATACGATCATCTTTACAATTAATCTTGACTTGCTGTTGTACTTGTGATTTTCAGGTACGTTTCTAAATTTGATAGTTTGGTAGAGTTGAATCCAAATGGAAAACACGTGATTTGCATTCGTCAATATCACTGTCTTGAATTCAGTCCATTACTTTACACCATAGGTTCTCAACGTGGGCGATAACGCCCCCTTGTGGGCGTTTGAGGCTTTCAGGGGGGCGGTAAGAGACCCAAAGAAAATTAGGGGGCATTGAGATGGCATAGAGGGACTTGGGCAGATTAACCAAAAAAAGACTAAAAAACACGCTGATTATGTACTAACAAAAGTAACCTTTAATACTGTTTACTTATGTTGATTGTATGTATTTAAATCATTTCTATATCACATGTACGAAAATTCACAGGTTTTGGTAGTTCGGGAAGTGTATGAAAAAATTAGAAATTGCATTACACATTCAGACCTACATTAATTTGAATAATATAGTGCATTTTAATTTCGGTAGTGCACGTGTTGTCTTTGTGAGCAGTAGGAAAAATGTTTCGTCCATTGTATTTCATTACGTATATTATCCAAGAAACATATATATGTTAACCAGATATTAACATGCGATTCTTTAAAAACTGAAACTGTTAATTTATATATTTATTTTGAAAGCAATAGTTTATTATGAATTACTTCGTATCATCAAAACCCCTGGCTGCCTTAATAAAAAGTAAACTAAAACTTTTATTCCACTCTTTTATAAGCGATGAAGAAATTCACACACAGTAGCGTTTCAATTCCAACAATATATATATATATATCCTACTATTCCAGCAATATATAATATTACACACTTAAATATATGTGTGGCAATGGCTATTTCAGATTCGCAAGTAAAAAAAATTGGAGCTTACAAAAGTTAAATTAAAAAATATATTCTATTAGTAAAAAAATATATATTTTTTAAAAAATTTAACTCTTGTTTTCACCATGTATTATGTATAATTTCTCTAAAGTGGGAGGAGGCGGTATTGAAATATTCACTACAAAAAGGGGCGCCAGTTCAAAAAAGGTTGGGAACCTATGCTTTATATTATGTACTTGGAATCAAGTTCAAATTTTAGTTTATAATAATGTTGACAAATAAACAAGCACACATTTTCAAGAATATAAAATGGAATAGACTCAACAAATCCTACATACTAAAGCAAGATGTGGGTTAAAACTCTTAATGTCATAAAGAAATAAAACATAACACTTCAGATATAGATTAGACTAATTATTTTAAAATAATATAAGACAACAATATCTATTAAATTTTATAAATTTGTAGAGACTACTTTCAAAGGTTTTTAATCTATAGCCATGATGTCTCATTTTATGAGTAATTTACGAATTATAATCAGCTTAAGTACTAGAAGATTAAAATGCAACATTCTAGATCCAAGGGCCAATATTTAAATGTATCTTTGTAAACAGTGGAAGAGATTAAAATATGACGTAAAAATAATTGAAACACGACTCCAAAAGTGTACTATTTATTACCAGAGAGACGTGTACACATTTATCCGTTCTATTGTTTCTACAAATAAGTATTACTATTTTAAAAAATGTATTATACACATCGCAGTTTAAACCAGATATATACTAAAACAATACGAAAACCTTAATAGGTCGTTCGTTCACCTAAGATACAATCGCAACTTCGCTTTGATGTGAACAGATGAGAAAAACTTTATAATGCCGAAAAGTGCTTCCGTTGGGGGTAAAAAAAATGTCCATTGTACTCCAATGTTTAAGGAAATTTTTTTTTACGTGTTGGAAAAATAATGGATGCCACACAGAGTAAACCTTGATAAATAATTTCTAGATAAAGGTCTTTAAAAGTAAATCAATTACGAAGATATAATTATTGTTCTACGATATGCATTTAATAACTTTATTAAACTTTCGTTTGTTTGTTTTACCGAATGGAGCCATCTATCATTTATGCTCCAATGAACGTTCCATTTCTGGAGTTGAGTTGTGCACCGCTGTCTTCCGCGCTTCGACTGAGATTTTCCCCCCATCAAAAATCGCAGATGTTCGTTGTTTCTTTGGTTCTGGGAATTGAACGAAAAGCAAAAGCTGTCATGAGAACTAAAGAAATAATAACGGATTTACTCGTAAAAAAATTGTTTTCCTTTATTTTTTCCGTTTACGATTCGTGTAGCGTTGTTTTTGTTCGATAAATATCTCAGTTTTACTCATGTTTTTGCTCGTTGATACCGTTTTACATGAAGGAAGTGAATCATTTTTAAGTGTAAGGAAGAGAGATAAGTAAAATTTTTAAGTGTAATCCAATAAAGGATATTTTATTTTTCCCAACAAAAATAAAAAAAGTGATTGAAAGAAAAGATTTTCACTAATCAGTTATGAATTCAATTCATTTGATTAACCCTTTCAAAAAAGTAAGGGAATTTTTTCCCCGTTTTAAAATTGGCTATTGTCATATTTATAATCTTATCAGCATTTTTTTATGCATAATGTTAAAATAAAACTGTGCCAAACGTAATTATATAAATGGGAACCTTAAGACAAAAAACTGCCAAAGTAATTGGAGCCAGTGATAAAACATTCGCAGGCTCTGAATAATTGCAGTTTATTGTATCGTGTAAAATTTACACTGGCCTCCAAAAGTTAAGAAACAACCTGTTTTTTGCACCCTATTTGCAAATGAATGAATGTAGAAACACCAAATTTGGATGACATATGCACAAAACAGTTATGTTTTGACTGCAAGATAGAAGTGTACATAACAAAATTTCAAAAATGATTTACAACACAAAAAAAAGCAATCTCGCTGAAAAAGTCCATTTTTGGAAAAAATAATCGCAGTTTTGTATGGTAAAATGTCATAGAAACATTACAAAAATGGGTTTTAACAAAAAATAGGCTCTCCCCAAGCTTGAAGGCATTGGCGGCATCGAATTTCCATGCTGTCAATTAAGCTGTCGGTTACCGAAATGGGAAGCGAAGACCAGACACGGAGTAAGATTTGTTTCAGCTCTCCTAAAGACCTTGAAAAGGAGGATTTAAAACATCAACCTATCTACCAAGATAGTTCCAAAAATGCACTATCGGATTTAAGTCTGGAGATCGAGCTGGCCATTCCATTCGCTCCAAACCAAGACCCTCAAGATATTCCTCAAGAATTACAGCTCGGTGAGGTCGTGCATTATCATCCATCAGAATGAAGTCATTGCCAATTGCACCGAAATGCGGGTGGACATATTGATCAAGGATCTCACCCCGATATCTCCCACCAATCAGAGGTCCTTCCTGGAACACGTGCAGGTCAGTGTGACCACCGAATGAGATACCTGCCCAAACCATTATTCCACCACCTCGGTAACTGTGCCTTTCAACAGTGTTAGATGGATGATATCTGGTGCTTCCTTCCCTCCAATGAGCAGACGTCCTGAATCGCTCTCCAGTGTATAAACCTGGACTCTTCTGTAAAGAGTACAGAAGCCACTGTCTGGTCCAGGAAACGTTTTCTTGAACAAGATAAGAGGGCCCTTCTCTGTCGTCTGTTGAGGGGTACACATACAACTGGTCGCCCTGCATAGAGACCTGAATTGTGAAGCCGCCTTCGCACCGTACTAGCGGATATTTTTCTCCCAGTTGCTACAGAGTGGTCAGCAACAAGTTGCGGCATAGAAATCCTTCTCTTTCGGGTCTAAAGAGCGATAAAACGGTCTCCTGCAGGTGTTGTAGCTCGTGGTCGGTCTGGAACATGTCTTCTGGACACAGACGCTTCGGTTTTATATTGATTCCAGAAACGGTGGACCACATTACGAGACACATTAAGACGCCTAGCAGCATCAGTCTGTGATAACCCCATTTCCATCCATCCGACCGCCCTCCACCTTAACGAATCGGGCAAACGTCTTCTCAAAGACATTTCGAGACCCTACTGCCTATTGTCAACAAATATCCTAACAAAAATTGTAAATCAACAAAAGTTATACTCTTAATTATGGAAGCCTGATATATGCATATTTTTCTCACTCATATATATATATATATATATCTGTCCTTTCCTATTAAAATAGTGGCAGCTATTGTTTTTGCATATATTTGTATAAAGTTCGTTTTTATCATTTATATAAACTATACATTTTATTGTTACTATCCTTTTTTAACAGTGAGCTTCGAAAAACACGTTGTTCCTTAACTTTTGGAGGCTAGTGTATTATTCGGTAAATTATTTTGTGCAATAATCAATTAAATTCCAACTAATGTTGTTAATGACCAATAATAATTTCGTGGAAATAGTTCGAAATCATAAGAAAAATACTCTAAGTGTGTAGTTTTTCATAAAACTGAGGAAAAACTACACGCTTAGAGTATTTTTCTTATTATTTTTATTTATTTTACTTCTAGGCAAACTAAAACAGTTACATACTAATATTTACTTTTGGCACCTTTAGGGGATTCTGTAAGAGTTAACAATCATTTAATCCATCCATTTTTGAACAAAATTTACTAAAAATTAAAGCCAAATATTAAGGTAAAAATGTTTGAAACTTAACTCGAAACAAAATTTTTTAATTATAACGTAAAATTATAAGCATAACGCAAATAATTTAAAAGCAAATTAAAAGGAGTTTAGATATACAAAGAAAATAATCTGTACGGTTTCTAGAATTGCACACAAATTAACTAATAGAAAACAATTGAAAAAATAAAGTATGAAGTAATACATAATAATCACAGTGGGTAAAAACAAAATTTGAAACTCTAAAAACCAACTACTCGTTTACAGTGTTATATACTTGTGTTAGTATATAACAGTGATTCCCAAAGTGGTCTATATAGACCCCCAGGAGTCTATGGTGACCTGTAAGGGGTCCACGACATAAAAAATATAATTTGGGAGTCCATGAGTTGTAAATGGGGGGTCAAAGTTTGTGGTTCTCATTAAACCAGATTGTGACTTTAATTTTAAAAGATAATTTAATCAAAGGAAAACCAGATTTTACATTTAACAGATTTATTTATTAAATTTAATAAGGTTAATTTGCAGTAAAAGATTATAATACAAATTTTATTAAAGCAAGGACCATCATTTTAGCGTTTATTGCCAGAATTAAGCTAAAAAGAGTATAATATTGAACGTCGCGAATTTTCCTAGTTTCTAAATTGACCACCAATAATCTGCCAGGAAAATGGCGTTTTACCCTACGTTCAACATTTAAATTCATTTTATTCAGATTTTGAAACTAGGTTTGAGAATGCTTTGACTATATATATGGTAATTACCATAGAAGGCAATTAATTCATATAGTCACGCTGGGAAAAAAATGCCTCATTACAAGAAGAGCTGATTGGAATAGCAGTAACGGAGATATTAAAGTTTAGAAATGGATGCCAGCAATTTTTGCTTTAAAAAGAT
Source organism: Trichonephila clavata (assembly GCA_019973975.1). Classification (NCBI taxonomy): domain Eukaryota; kingdom Metazoa; phylum Arthropoda; class Arachnida; order Araneae; family Nephilidae; genus Trichonephila; species Trichonephila clavata. The sequence continues at coordinate 7,475 of BMAO01025343.1, forward strand.
AATTGTTATTTATCTCGAATTATGGAACATTGTGAGAAATTTTTTAATTGTGTGTTTTTCCTAGTGTGAAGGAGTTTTAGTAACGGTTGTCACTGGACATGAATAACCAAGGAAATTTTTAGGGTTAAACCTAATAAGATAGATAACCAATGTGGAAAATTTGCTATTGAAGCGCCAGATTCATCCCTGATAAAAACATTAGTTTGTTTATCAGTTATTTTATGAATCATTTAAATTTAATTTAATTAACATGTGTGTTTCTTAAGTTTTAAACTCTATACTTCACTACATCTATAAATTTAAATCATTTAAAATAATTAGCTCTGTACCAGCTGTCATAAGAACATTTAAGCTGATAAATTTGCAAAAATTCAATATTACGTATGCAGGGGTCTACCCCAACCCTAAAAACATGGCAAAGGGTCTATAAGACAAAAAAGTTTAAGAACCTCTGGTATATAATAAAAAAGTTCCAAGCATCTATAAATAACCAAACGTTAAAATTAAAATAATATTCTATAACATAACCATTGAGAATCAAAGTATCCCAATTTAAAATTTTAATTAAAGCGGTAAAATAAAGAGGTTTTTGAGAGTGTATTACCGTCACACTTGTAAAACAAAAAGAGGGCTATTGGCAACAGAAATCGTAATTTTGAACCTCGGTCAACTGACGACCTACTCTCCAAACTTCAATATCAAGTTTTGGTACAGAAGTGGAGAGAGAGAGAGAGGAGTACCAGTACGCGCGCGCGCGCGAATGTCAAATTTTTCTTTAGCCATTTTTTAGAATTGCGTAAGATATTGGCTGTAGTTAATTGACCCTTTTTTGGTGGCAGAAATTAAATGGCTCATTATTTCAAAGAAGCCTTTACTTTCATCGAAAGTCTGGTAATAATCACTAACACCCCATCAGGACAAGATGCTAATTTTAAAAAAAATGTGACAATTTTTTCAATTCCATAATTGTTTACAAATTTAATGGGAGAAGAAAACAGTTATTCTATGTATTAACGCATCAACTGCCACAACAATCTTCTGTGAGAGCACTCTTCCGAATACTGTGCTCTCATATTATTCGGTGTTCACATAAGAGGGCAAAAAAGGTAATTCAATCTTCTATGAGGAAAGTTTTTCAAATGAAAAATCGAGTAATTAGCAATCAGTGCGTAAAGCTTTTTCGAGGTTTCGGTTCTCTTCCAGTGACAACAGCAAACTATTTACATGCATTACCCAGATTGGTTCGTTTTCGCACCAAATTCCTTGTAAAGACAGAAGATGACGTATATTTTTGTGAAAATAAGTTATATTCTATTTTAATATATATACAGTCGACTCTCGATAATTCGAAGTTGACGGGACCAATGAAAAACTTCGAATTATCAAGAGAGTAAGAAAAAACTCCGAATTTTATTTTTAGCACATTTAAATTTTAAACTATGTAATAAAACAACAATTGTGTACATTTGTATAAAAATACTTTAAAATATTTTTAAAAAGTACATATTATACAGTATAAATATCATACAGAAGTTGAAGTTCATGTATTAAAAGAATACATTCATGTAGTAATTCTCGAACAGGACTCTTACACCACCCCACTATATCTCCTCCATTCTTCATTGGAAATAAAATCGTTTCGCGCCCGGTTCCCTCAGACATTGTCCCCGACACTATTGGTTCTTAAGGCAGGGTCCAGTCCGGCCCGTGACCTATTTGGTGCCACATTCTATAAGTCACACAGATGGGCCATAAATCATTATGTCAGTCTGACGCAAAAAAAAAACACAATCTTCGCCTGAGGAACCGGGAAACACAAAGAAGGGGTAACATACAAATGGTCATCAAAGAGGCTACGTTACGAGGGAGACATGTAGAAGGAATACAACTCGAAACATGTAACATCCAGCCCGTTTGCTACAGGACTCTAGATAGTGAGTGTTCGAGTTGTCGAGAGTTTTATAAGATAATTTGGAATTATATCCCCTCTTGTAGTCTGTCCAGCCACAGATTTTACTTCGAAATATCGAGTGTACTAAAACGTATTGTTTTAGTTCGAAATATCAAGAGTTTTTCTAGGGGCCGAGTATATACTTGGAATTAGCGAGAGGTTTGTATTATCGAAAGTTTGAATTAACGAGAGTCGACTGTTTATACATATATAGTACACTCTCGATAATTCGAAACTGGAGGGACCGATGAGAAACTTTGAATTATCAGGAGGGTAGAAAAAATTCCCAAAATACACGAAGATAATTTTTTTTTGCTAACACACATTTAAATTTGAAACTATGTAACAAAATAACAATTGTACATACGTATAAAATTATTTTAAAGTGTTTTTAAAGAGTACATATTATATACACTATAAATATTTTACAGAAGTTAAAAGTCCGCTATTAAAAGAATGTATTCATACACAATCCTACGCATCTCTTCTTCACAACAGCGGACCATCCTTTCTGAATACTTGCGTGGCAAGGCCACGTGTTAGATGAAAGATATGGACGACTGACAACAAGATGCGATTGGTCTATTGTCCACTTAAGGGAATGAAAACAATAATAATGTCTTTTAGCCTGAGGAATCAGAAAACATTAAGAAGGGGAAGCTGACAGTGAGTGAGTGAATATTAACGTCGCACTGCTTTAGCTACACGAGGGCTTTTGGTGCCGGACAGTGTAATTTTGAACCATGGTCAAGTGACGCGGACGACACCTGAGCTGGCATCCCCTCTCCTAACTACCACACCAACGAGGGGACGTTTGAGCTCTTGACAGATTTTACGTGCATCGCTCCCCTACACAGCGGGTTTTTAGTGGTACTTGGATCGAACTCATGACACGCTAGCCATGATCCGATGCCTAGACCACTTGGCTACCTTGTGGCCACGGGGGAAGCAGATAGATGGTCATCAAATGGGTTATACGTTACAGGGGATACATGCTGAGAACACACAACTCAAAACATGTAAGCTGCAACTTGTTCGCTACAGGACTGTACATGATAGTGAGTGTTCGAATTGTCAAGAGTTTGAAAAGACAACTTCAAACTATAGCATGTTGTAATTTGCCCAGCTACAGAGTTTACTTCGAAGTACTGAGTGTACCAAAACGTATTGTTTTAGTTCGAAATATCAAGAGTTTTTCTAGGGACTGAGATATACTTCAAATTATCCAGAGGCTCGTATTATCAAAGGTTTGAATTATCAACAGTTGACTGTATATATATATATATATATATATATATATATATATAGCAATGCATCTTTCAGTATATATTCAACCTTTAGTTGTTTTTTTTCTCAGATACGTATTACGAGTGGAAATAAGTGTAAAAATTTTAAGGATTTGGCTTGAATTGAAATAACGCTAGCTACACACAAAGCTAGCATCGACAAACCATATAATACTCAAGTGCAGTCAACCTGCCTAAGAAAAACAAGTATCACATTCAACTACATGACTACTTATAAAAAGCGCACCTGAAAGCTCTGCGATGATTATTGGCGACGGACCTCGTCATTTTGAGCCACAGTGAAGTGACGAGGAAGACACGTGTGTGTGTGTGTGTGTGTGTGTGTGTGTGTGTGTGTGTGTGTGTGTGTGTGTGTGTGTGTGTGTGTGTGTGTGTGTGTGTGTGTGTGTGTGTGTGTGTGTGTGTGTGTGTGTGTGTGTGTGTGTGTGTGTGTGTGTGTGTGTGTGTGTGTGTGTGATCTATAGGAAACTATTCCCCAAACTTCTGCTCCAACGAGAGGACGACGAGCCTCAACAGATTTAACGTGCATCCGCAATTTAAAACAAAACTGAATGGATACGTGATTCTTGGTCTTTACCAAAAACTGTTTTTGACGTCTTGGAGACATTTAAGTCTACGATGGTACATGACATCTCCCAGAAATCATTATATCTTACAGAGAGTTAAGGCTAAAATAATGCGTATTTGTATAACTAAAAAAAGCTCATCGAGCTCAACAAGATGGGAATAATTTGGAAGCAAAAGTTAAGATTTCAAAACATATGCTCATTACAAAATTCAATTGCTGTTCGCTACAGATATGAGTTCCGAAGTAAGCTGAATTAATAGATTATAACTCATTAAGTAATTGATGGTTGGTATTTGTAAACAAAACATTGCCAAAGGAAAAGAAGAGGTCGGTTTATAGATGATTTGAAATCTTACAAAACGAGATATCCCAGCTGGAAGCATAAAAACGTTTGAAAGCTTTAAATAATCAATGCTTTACAGTAAAAGAATTACCAGAATGAATTTTAAAAAATAACTGTCGAAAGAACTATCCGAACAGCACGCGCAAACATGTCTTACAATTACTGTTTCGGATACCTTATAAATACCGAGTAATATTTCATAACAATTTCTTTGTAGTTTTCATGAAATCTAAGAACCGGTCAACAAAAATAAAATGTAGATAGTATATTCCATTTTAGTTTTTAATATGAACGCAGTTCATATGCCTGGTTTGGATGCATTTTTGTTCCACAAACTGTTTATTATGAAGCAACACGAAGGTTTTTGACGGCGGACATCGTAATTTTAAACCTCGGTCAACAAAAGAGGACAACACATGACTTGGCACTCCCCTTTAATAACTACCACACCAATCCAACGGGAGGACTTTGAGCGTCGACAGATTTAACGGACATCAACCCGGCAGTGACACTAGGACCTCGTATTCATGACACGCCTGTCACAAACTCGTAACCATAACTACTAGGCAACAGTTGCCATTCTGCAAAACTAAAAAGTATAAGAAAGTGTAAATTAAAATTAAAAACGCAAATTTTGAAAATATCTTTGTGGGTATTAAGGCTACCAGGGTATGCTAGAAAGAATAAAAAGCTGAATATAAGACTCTTTGTTTATGGGATATATATCTTTAAAAATTTCCAATAGAGCTTAGATTTTTTGTGACCTTAATAAAGATATTTTAGTCATTCTGTAGAAATGAAAAAATAATTTTTGAGATCTCATAATACATGCTCATGGTTTTGAGTACCATTTTTTAAAAAAAGTATATCTTAAATATGTAAAATATTTTTGCACATATATAAAACAATATACAAAATATAGTGAACTTATAAGGGGTGACCCAACGTAATAAAGGGACACTCGGGGAAGGGGTTCTTAATTAAGCCCACTAGTTAATTAAAGTACGTTCTTTGGGCAAACCAAACATTTACATACATAACTAGAGAACTAACATTTAGAATAGAATTAAAAGGGATCGGAGTGCACACATGCTGGTATGTCCTTACAGTTCCGAAGCTTGGCCATCACTGAAGATTGTTCTATCCGCTAGAGTGCGTGAAAATTTTTCTACTGTTAATACGGGAGGATCTAAGTAAAGGGTGGTTACGAACTTATTTTTTTTAGTAAAATATAAAGATAGTTTCTTTAAAAAAAAATTATAAAACTTAGTAATTTTTTTAATTTTAATTCCCTTCCCCCTTTTTTTACACATAAAACTATTTTTTAAAAAAATATTTACTACTTTGACCAACAAAAAATAGGTTCACTATATGTATAGGCATCCTGTATAGAAGTATAAAAAATTTGGAACCGTTTACTGTAATATTCTTTTAGATTTTTGACAATTACTTTTTCATATTTTATGGTTATTTTATCAACGAACATAAATGTTTTATATTTTCAGATTCAGAAAAATATGCACAATTTTTTGATACTGAAGTTGAAAAATCGATTTTTTAAATGTGTATGATGTTTTGGTTCCCTTAAGAAAAAATATTAAATTTCTCAACTCTAAAATAACATTCAACTATAATCAGAGATCAAAGAAAAAAAGACCTCTTACAAGATTGCATCAATATTGCCCACTTTCTTCACAATTTTATCCACTCCTAAATCAATCGAATCTATCCTTAACGTAATCATCCCCGAAGCATTTTCCCAGTTAATCTAAAACCCACTTCGCTTACCAAACACTGATTAACATTTCACGCACTGACCGGACAATCCACATTCACCCTCGCCAACTGGCGGAACAAATAATTTCGGCAGCCAAACCGTCGCATGACAATGGACGGCCGAAATGGGGGATATTGATCTTGGCATTAACTTCTCAAATCACGCGTTCCAAATATATCGAATCGAACCCACGCGTGCAATCAAACTCTGTGCTCTCGAATCTATTGTCCAATAAGAACTGAATAAACAAACAGGATGCGTTCTGTTATAGCTACAAATTTAATTCTTTATTCACGGGGGTTCACAAATATAGGCAGACGAGATATAAAAGCATCTTTTGTGCGTGTAGAGGTGGGAGTCCCACCCACACTTTGCCACCAGAAATACTCCCACGCTGGATCATAAATAAAGAACATCTCGGGCAGTATCGACGATGAATTTAAAATAATCTTTCTACGTGGGATTAAAGTATATTGAATTGAATATTAATTTTAAGAAAAATTGTAAGAAATTGCTATGAATTATATGCATGTTAAATGCTTAAAAGACATTCCAACATTGTAAAACATCGGTAATTTTCTAATGTCCAGATGAATTAATAAAATAATTGTAAATGTTGACCTCCCTCCTTCCACTTCTAAAGAAATTTTTTAATCACACGATAAAAATTATTTATGTGCTAGAGAGAAAGTAGTTTAATTGCTTGTTCAGCCTCATTTTGATGCTGGCACGAGAGCTATTGGCGATAATTTTGAAAATTGGTCTAGCGACGAGAGTAACAGACCTCAGTTCAGTCCTCCCCACCAGGGGGCTCACCTTCTTTAGGTGAGTGGGGGTATCACAATCACGAGGTGCCCTAGCGATCTTTCCTTTTCCCAAATGGTTTACTGTCTTTGGTAAACACGGGTGTCGCGATCCCGGGGTACCCTAGTGATCCTTCTCTATATTCGACCCTCTTTCTTGTCATTCAATTTTCCTTTTTCTTCTTTTCCCGTCTAGACTACAGACAATTTTTCGAAATTTACATATACAAAAATATTGATTAATTTGTTTTTATTAGATTACTCGCATTATTCGTTAATAATACCATATTTTTGTATTTTGTATTGCGTTAAATTTGTTTAATATTTTCCTTTCATCTATTTATTTCGATATTCGTATTATTTCTTTGTTTTCTTACTAACATCGTTAGTTTTCCGACCCGCATGTTTGCCGTGTGCGGCGATCCGTAAGGAGAAAAATGGTGTCCTGAGGATACCTTTGAGTTCCCTTTGGCCCACGCTTCGCTATAGACGGGTGGCACCCGCTCCTGTCAATCGGCTGGTGATACCTCTCTTCGGTGTCTCCGGAGAGACATTGCTGTAGGGTTAGAGTGGCCGTGGTAGCCAAGTGGTTTAGGCATCGGATCATGGCTAGCGTGTCATGAGTTCGATCCCAGTACCACTGAAGACCCTCCGTATAGGGGAGCGATGCATGTTAAATCTGTGGGGAGCTCAAATGCTCTCCTGTTGGTGTGGTGTGGTAGTTAGGAGAGGGGGTGCGAGATCAGGTGTCATCTGCGTCACTTGACCATGGTTCAAAATTGCGCGGACCGTCGCCAAAAGCCCTCGTGTAGCTGAACAGTGCCGACGTTAATATTCACTCACTCACTCACTCACGCTGTAGGGTTAGAGCTGCAGATAAGGGGTGTCGGGTTTACCCGTTGAATCCTTGGCCTGATGCTGTAGCATTATATTCTGGGTGTTGACCAGCACACTGCCTCCCTTGTTGGACTCCGTGGTGGGTGAAGGCACTCCAGGACGAATTTCTGTTCTCTCTTATGGGTCTAATGCAGCTGTGCCTGGGTAAAGGCCTTGTTTTACCCACTCTCAACGTCGATCAAAAATCAGAAAATACAAGATTTTTACTACTTTCACTTCCAAATAGTGAGATGTCAAAACATCGCCTTTTGCTGTTTACAAAGCTCTCCTTGGAATAGGTGGTGAACCGAATTTCGTAAAACGCTTACGTTCCGGTGATCTACTCATTGAAACCAACTCCGCTCTATTCAAACAAAGTAGTTTCTGCTCGTTAAAAAACCTTTTTAAATTCTTAAAGTGTAACTCCGCACAAAATCCTGCAGAGGTGTCATTTCAGAACCTGACTTGATGTGCACTCCTGAATCAGAAATGCTGGAAGGCTTCTCTGCTCAGGGTGCGATTCAGATCAGAAGAATTACCATTAAAAAAGATTCAACAGTTTTTACGACGAAGCATTTAATTTTTACCTTTAACAACCCAAAACTGCCATCTGCAATAAAAGCCGGATACTTCAACCGTAAAATCCGTCCGTATGTACCGAATCATCTGCGCTGTTTTAAATACCAGAGGTTTGGACATTCGCAAACTTCCTGCCGCGGTCAATTAACGTGCTCTAGATGTGCATCTGTCGGTCATTCTTTCCCAGATTGCATTCTAGAGCCAAAATGTATAAACTGCTTACAAACCCATCCCTCAGACTCAAAATTATGCCCCAAGTGGAAAATTGAAAAGCAAAGTCAGGATATAAAGACTAATAAATATATTTCTTATCCAGAAGCCCGTAAATTAATAGTCCCACAAATATCTCAAACATACGCTCAGGCTGCCAAATCCTCAACTGCACCCACCCAAACAGATGAAAGTATTACAAAAATAGTATGCCCACCTTTGAAGTTATTACAACCTTTAACATCCTTTCCGAAATCAACAATGCCTTCCAGAGTTCCTACAGTTACCAAATCGTGTACCTCAACTCAGGCACACCTCCTTCCATCCACATCTTGTGTCACAGTTACATCATCAGAATCTCAGCCCCACCTATTCCTTTAATAGATACTGCTCCTGCCACATCTAATATATCATGTATAACTCGGTTGAATCATCCTTATCTAATAAACCTCTTTCCTCATCCACAATATCAATGTCTTCAGCTTTACCTCCTGGGTCAGGTCTTGAAACAACTTCCATTACATATAATACAATGCCTCCCATATCTCACTACAAAACAAACTTCAAAAGCTCGAACAAAAAAGCGTCCCAATAGAAATATTACCCCAAAAATAGAAATACAGATGATACCCCCCCCCAAACCCGAAAAACCCCACATTCACTTACTCACTGTCCTCCCCCTCCACATTAAAAACTTCCTTATTACGTCAACGTGAGGCCTTTGGACCTTAACAAATTTATGTCCATCAGACTCAATCAATGACTTGAAGGGCAAAAGAGTGCTTATCGCACACTTTGAAACAACACAAGGGCAAATTAGCGATGGGCCTCGTGATTTTGAACTACAGTTAATTGACGAGGACGACACCCAAATTTGTATCCCTTTCTCCTAACTTCCATACCACCCCAACGAGGGGACTTAAGCCTCAAAAGATCCAATGTGCATCAGCCCCTCCACACGGCAGATCTTCAATAGCACTAATACTCGAAATCATGACACACCAACCACGAATTTCTCATCATAACCCCTTGGGCTACTGTGGTCTCAAATACATGTAGAAAGAAGAATCAAAATACACTGCACTTTATATTTTACATACGTGTTTGAGTTGAGACTATTAAATAATGAAATTTTGGCCAAAAAAGTTTCAAATAACTCAGTTTGCACAGAACTATTCCCAGAACTTAGAGAGTTATATATATATATATATATGTGTGTGTGTGTGTGTGTGTGTTGCTTACCTCGCTGTTTATTTCGCTTGGCGTCGAAAATCGGTTTCGCGCCAGATGTGTGACTTTTCTCTGTTCCGCCACTCCCCCTGCTCATGGGTTACAATAGCAAAATTGGGTGTCTATAGTAAATCAAAAATCATTAAATTTGGCGAGTGAAAAGTCCCCCCCCCCATTTTTTGTACATATCTTTAATTCAAAAATTCACACATGCATTGGTTTATAAAACAAAAATATCTAAAATATTTGCAAGAAACTTGATCGCTTTTACTTCGTTAGCGTTTTTAAACACGTGTCACGAGCTCCCGCCAACAACAAATATTGTGTTTCCTGTATAAACTATTTCTGAATATTTTCAGACATTTATGAGTTCTTATTTAATATTTATTAGTTTATTTATTATTAAACGACAATTAATAAAACTGTAATACTCAGTGCGCGTGTATCTCCGGTTATTTTGCTTCATAATTTGAACCCACCACGGGCTGTGCAATGGCACGCGATCAGTCATGAAAAAATTGATTGAAAACGTTGCCGAAGCTAGCATTTTGAATGACAAGTTCCGAGAAGATGTATTACTACCACGAATCCCTATTATTCCCACAGATGTACCAATTGAATTCAAACGGATTCCATTTCCAATTAGATTGGCAATTTGCAATGACAATCAATAAGTCCCATGGCCAAACGAAGTCTGTTTATGGCTTAGATTTGGGCACACCGGGTTTTTCGCACGAACCATTATACATGGCACGCTCTCGCGTGGGTAAACCATCTAGTTTGTTTGTGTTGGCTAAAGATAGACTCACTGAAAATATCGTACACTCCATTGCACTAAGAAACTGATAATGTTATTTTTTATTTGTCATAATTTGTGATACAGATGTAATTTGAAATTTTTTTGTTAAAATAATAAAAGTACAAAGAATTCAAAAAATGAATGTTTGGTGTTTTGTTACTTTTATAAACCGTCATCGTTCACAGCGCTCCATTTCTCTTTCCACATCCCCACACACTTACCATGAGTTAGTTATTTTTTATTTGGCTACCAAAATATTCACTAGAAATAATTTATATGGCAAAACAACGTTTGTGTGTGCCGGGTTAGCTAGTATATATATATAAGGCCTTCATAATTACATATAACTCACTCTCATTGGTGCAATAGCCCATGAAGGCTAAGGCCTGCTGTACCCATATCAGTTTTTAAGACCTTGGTCACTGAGGTGCATAAGTAGATGTTCCTGTCAGGTGGTCAGTGTGACGCGAAAAACCCCGTTCTTTAGTTCCCAAGCAAGCTCTTGGTACTCATTTATCGACCCACTGAAGAGTTTAAAGGCTGAATCGACCTTCCCTTGCCCGCGGTTTGAACCCCGGACCTGAAGCGCGGTACCCTACCATTCAGCCCCTGGTCTTCCATAATTACATATAATTTATAATCTAAACGAACCTTATAACTTACCTATAATTTATAATGTATTTTATCCACGAACCCTTCATTAATCCTCTTGCGCTTAACTTAATTCTTTTTAACCGTTGTTCTATTGAAAACTTTCTCTCGAAGAAGACTAGTTAATCAAATGAAGGGTTCTATTGAAGCATTGACTTTTAAATACGCGGTTAGTTTGTGTTGATAGTTAACGAGTAATTTCTGAATGATCAAAGATTGCTAATTGACGATTTAGTCAATAAGATAGAGCTTAATCATCACGACCTGAGGTGGAACAACTATGAACGGAATGGCGATAAATTGGACCGTAGGCATCCAAAGTGTTCTAAGAGTAAGTGTATTAAAGTCTACTCAAATGTTAGGTATTCCATGTAATTGCTCCTATACTTGGTAGTAGTGTGCATTTCCTGCCCTGTGTGAGTTGTTTTCAATTTAAGTTAGAAAGAATAATAAATTATAATTTGAACTGGGATTATGGCTGGTCCTTTCTCGAACCCCTAAACACCATTAACCCCTGCGCGAGTAGGGTTATTACAATAATAATCCAGAGAATGCAAGTTACATTACATCCATAGTTTTCAATGTAATCATGAACATATACTTAAGGTTTTTAATCACGCATTTCACAAACACACATAAGTAATTTATTTCATTCCACAAGATATATTTTATGTACAAGGAGTGATCAAATGAAAAGGTACGAAACGACACGGTGGGTACAAATATAGACTTTATTCAAAATATACACCATAGGTCTGAGCACAACGATCCCACTGATGAACAAGCCGCAGGATTCCTTGTTCCCAGAATTCCTGTGGCTGTGACGAGACCCAGTCCTTCACAGTGTCCTTGAGTACGTCGTCCGAGTTGAAGTGCTTTCCTTTCAGGTGTTTCTTCAGTGGACCAAACACATGGAAATCGCAGGGTGACATCTCCGGACTGTAGGACGGATGGTCCAACGTCTCCCATTGGAACTTGTCCAGTTCCATTTGTGTGACTCTGGAGACGTGTAGACGCGCGTTATCATGGAGCAGAACCACACCCTCCGTGAGCAGCTCCGGTCTTTTGTTCTTGATGGACCTGCGTAGGCGTTGGAGAGTCTCACAGTACACATCGGAGTTAATGCTTTTTCTGTGTTCGAGTAATTCTGTGCTCGCATCATTTGGACGCCGCTTTTTATAAGAGCCTTTGCTCTCTCCTGCGCATGCGGGCACCCGCGCATGATCCGATCCCAGTCAGAGTCTCCAATGGCATCCCGAGATGTCTCGCTACATTCTCCCTTGGCGGAATATGCAAATATTTAACTGTTTCATTTTTATGTCTTTTCGTACCTTTTCATTTGATCACCCCTTGTATATGAACTCAACATCCGGAAATGAATCAAGATAATCAATAATAATAATATAATAGTGCTATATTTAATTTTAAATTCCTCACAAAACAATCATGATGTGTTAAAAACGAATTGGCGTTCAAGCGTACGATAATTTCCTCAATTATTACCGGCACTGATAGTTAGACCATAATTAACCTCCTTAGAAGAAAAATAAATCAATTAAAAAAACTTTTAGGACTTGTTTGTTTGTCATTACTGAAAAGCGCAATGAACTACACACACGAAACACTTCAAGTAAAAACGATTGATCAAACAAACAGTAAAAATAACACCCGAGATAAATTTGGCATTTTCCTGTGTTCCGAGCTATCCGATACAGTTGGGCAACATCAAGTGCTGTTGCACCATGACTAATTATTCTGCTTCCTGGGAGACCACGGTAGAATGTGTTTGTGTCTTCCGTTTATATTAATCTAACACAATTTGCCTTTAACACATTATCTAGAGTCAGAACATAAAATAATCCGGGCGATACATGTTCCGAATTACGCTGTTATGTTCGTCAGGTCTTAAATTAATGCCGGGTCTCCTTTACGTCAGGTGCTCCTCAAACTGTAGGCACGTGATAACCTAAGAGCATTTTGAAAAGTAGAAACAAAAGATTATTTTTAAAAAATTATTAATTTACTGAAAGTAAACAATCAAAATACAGTACGACATTATAAAAAAATAAAATACACGTTTACCCTGCTGTAATACATTTAAATGAATCAGTCCTGCGCAATATCTTTTATAATTAATTTAACAATGCTAAGTTGAGAACAAGCTTAATAATTACCAGAGCCCCCATGAGCTAGTCAGATATGTAATTATGTACAAAAACTAAGACTTATCTTAATAATTTGAATGGTTTATAATTAATCTCTTAACTGCCGGAGGAAAATTGGGCGATTCGCTCCGCAATGCCATCGTTTAATTCTAAGGCGAGTGTATTGGGGGTGGGGGAAAGGAATAAATAAGCAAATCCTCTGAAATTAAAAAAAAAATCAGTCGCAAACACTGTCAAGGTCCTTTTATTGCATTCCAAAACTCTTGGAACTATTTTATAGATGGCAGCGCACAGAAAAAACCGTTCTTCAAAAAAAATGAATATATACGTCCGGGACAACTAACGCATTGGCTTAGCGAGACGTTTATATACACCGGCGGCTCTTAAGAGGTTATAGTCGTATTGTAGCTTTAGCGCCAAAGTATAGTATTACTGAATTCAATACATTGTTATTGTATGGATGTGGAGGGGTGCGATGAAAATTATGACTGAGTTTTGGGTCGCAAATACTGAAAGTGTGAGAAGCGCTACGTTACGTATAACGTTTGTGTCCCTGTTAAAGTTATGCTTTTGTTTCTGGCATAACCTCGCTTATAGTCGTACTGTCCATTGCCAGAGCCATATTTCACCAAAGATTTTCTCGAAAGTGTATTAAATTTCGTATGGATATAAATTCGATAATCATTATTTTTAGGAGCATGAACTTGGCGAGATAACGATACAAAAGCTGCACGCAATATAAGCCACGCATTTGAGAACAATGCCACTGACCGGCAAACTTTTCCAGCGTATGCACTACTCTTCAAATTTTTTCAAAAAGTTGCGGCCCACTTAGGGACGTAGGCGTGGTGAACTAAGAAAATGTCTACAATATTCATTGTAATTTAATTTTTTTAATATGGAATATGTACTTACCTAAAACTTTACAGTAAAAAAAAACCTTTAAAACCGCGTTCAAAGCAAAATGCAAGATATAAACATAACAATCATTGCCACAACTATAATAATATAAAACATGCCTTTATATATTTATATATATATATATATATCAAGCAAATGAAAATGCATTATAAAAAAAATAAACATATTCATCTAAAGTTAGTGCTCATAGTTATATTCAGTAGAAGACTGTCTGCTGTCAACAAATCTTGAATATTTCGGTACATAATTACCAACTTCTAATCTTCAGGCGGTTAACCCAAAATGTCTCGACGGTCCACATGGCCGCGGTAGCCAAGTGACCAAGGCATCGGATCATGGCTAGTGTGTCATGAGTTCGAGCCCAGTACCACTGAAAACCCGCCGTGTAGGGGAGCGATGCACGTTAAATCTGTCGAGAGCTTAAACGTCCTCCCTTTGGTGTGATGTAGTAGTTAGGAGAGAAGGGGTGCCAGCTCAGGTGTCATCTGCGTCACTTGACCATGGTTCAAAATTACGCGGACCGTCGCCAAAAGCCCTCGTGTAGCTGAACAGTGCAACGTTAATATTCACTCACTCACTCGACGGTCCACCGGTCGATCTCGATCGACTTTTTGCCCACTCCTACTTTAAACGATAAAAAAAAGTGCAGCGTTGATTTGAAAAATTTCGGTCCAGTGAATTTTTTCCCCTACAATAGAAACCTCACTCTAAATTAATGTTGAATGATGCTTTGAAAGCATTAATGTGTGTGAAAATGAATATATAACTGAGTATCTGCAAGAGAACTTGCTACCCAAATGAAAATTGACCTTACGGTAAATATTAAGACACCTTTCTCAAGGTGAAAAATAATGGCTAAATGGTTACCGCACGAAATAACCGAGTGAAATGAGCTGAATCGCGGTTGAGCGTCTGCTCATCGTTACTGTTGAATGTGCATGAAAAATTGAAAATTCACTTGTTGATCAGCATGGTTCCTCAACAACAACGCTCAGCCTCATGTGTCGCAAAAACAAAATTGCGAAGTTAAATGAACTAAAATATGAAATTTGGCAACTTAGTCACTGGATCTCTATTCAACAACCGACTTTTATTTTTTTTAGCATTTATATAGAGTACCGTTCTCATGGGCTAAACAGCATGAAAACGGAAACAGTCTGAAAAATTCCATATCAGATCTTATTGATTCTAAAGATCAGAATTTCATTAAGGTATCCGACTGGTTGCGACAACTTTTCTTTTTAAAAAGGAGATATGGGGATTTTTTTTGTAATTTTTAGATTTATTTAGTGCATTTTAAGAAAAATGTGGTAAAATTAAGATGAGAAAAAGAAACTATTACTAAAATGGGAAAAAATAGGTAACAATTGACAAAAAATAGCGTAAACGCGGTCCCTTCTGTACCAAAGGTTTATGAACAAATTTTCAATTTTTTCTATCTAATGTGCTGCTATATTCTTCATTTTTGAAATGACATTCAGGATAAGAGATATTTTAATTTTTACAAAAACTAGAGCCCTTTATCTCAGTTATTACATGAAATTGCTTTAAAAAATAGTGATTATATTCACATAAGCGACTGTAAATTTTGTAATAAAACAGTGATTGATAAATCTGAAGGCTAAAACACTTCTACTATTATACAGAACTTACAGAAAAGATTTCAGTTAATTATGTTCAAAACCTTTTTAGCAATCGCTGACCCCGTTTGATTATTTTCAAGAAACAACATTTCGAGTCAAACGCGTTTTAAAGTATGACATCTTGCTTAAAGTAGTGGCATCTGCTTTTACTAAAACACTTGTAGTTTTGTTCTAGTGAACAGAAAATGATAAACTTTGTATTTTTATGAGCCTAAAAAGATGGCCCATAAAATAAAATGATAAAAACATTTGTCAACTTTTGGCAAAATTCACAATTTTAGTGCAGTCGGATACCTTAAGAAGCATATATACATTAAAATTTCTTCGGTAAAAATATATTGAAGCAAATGGAGCTTATTTAGAGTAAATAAACAGCTTTTGAAAAAGGATATGCAGTCCACTTAAGATTCCGATATTTCATATACACCTACTATCATTTGTAATGTTGTCAACACCCAAAGTCACTTAGAACTCGTCTTTTAACCTACATTTATAATCAAGAAAAATATTAAATCCACCTTCTCATTGATTTCTCATTAGTTGAGTACTTTCATAGACAGTGTCTCTCATTTAAGTCAAAATGATTTTCCACCACAAATAAAGCAGAAAATCAACTTGAATTGCGCATTAGATAAACCAACATTAAACAAGCATATCAGATTTTAAATATTTATTTTTTTACTGAAATTATACCACAGTAAAATCAATTAATATTAAAATTGTTTTTTTTAATGAAAAGCATTTAATGAATTTTATCATTAAAAATAGCAATTAACTGATGTAATTATAAAATAATTCAATATATCCATTTTTTACTGCATCACAAGGAGTTGAGTTCAAATGATGTCATAGTCACATGATAACTTTCATCCAATCAGTTCATGCATTTCGCTATTGCCAACTTCTGTTTTTTAAAGAAACTTTCTTTTAAAAAAGTACATGAGTAAAAAATTACGTCACACTCTGAAGCAACACGAGCTGTAGGAGACATACCTCAGAATTCTGAGCCACGCTCAAGTGACGAGGACGACACCTGAGCTGGCAGCCTTTTCTTCAAACTTCCTCATTATCCCAACGGGAGGACTTAGAGCCTCGTTAGATTAAAAATGTAACAACCCCAAAACATGGCGGGTTTTCAGTAATGCTAGGCTGGAACTCATGACATGCCGGTCACTTGTCCGTCACCATAACCACTAGGCTACCGTGGCCTTTTAAAAGGTGCATCTTTGTCAACAACAATAACACACATAAGTAAATAAAATGCACTTAATTTTAAAGCACGCGATTTTTTTTTTTTTTTTTTTTGAAGAATCTAAATTCTTGAACATTATATTTGAAAACTTATCTAAATTTTACGAGTAGAGCAACAAATAGAAGTTTAATATCAGACTTTAATTCAATGGAGAACACGTGATTCCATTTATCAGGGAGGGAGTGAGTGAATATTAACGTCGCACTAATTAGCAACACGAGGGCTTTTGGCGACGGTCCGCGTAATTTTGAACCATGGTCAAGTGACGCGGACGACACCTGAGCTGGCACCCCCTCTCCTAACTACCACACCACACCAACGGGAGGACGTTTGAGCTCTCGACAGATTTAACGTGCATCGCTTCCCTACACGACGGATCTTTAGCCATTTATCAAGG
Organism: Trichonephila clavata; assembly: GCA_019973975.1. Classification (NCBI taxonomy): domain Eukaryota; kingdom Metazoa; phylum Arthropoda; class Arachnida; order Araneae; family Nephilidae; genus Trichonephila; species Trichonephila clavata. The sequence goes on from BMAO01025343.1 coordinate 24,947, forward strand.
AACCGTCATTATTTTAACCTATGGGCTGAATTCATATGACGTCATAGTTACATGATAATGATAACCATGTGTTTTTTTTTTAGCGCCAATCAGTTCAAAATCTCATGTGACGTCATAGTCACACGAAAAAGGAATCGTGTGTTTCCAGCTAATCAGTTCATACGCTTCGTTGTTACCAACTTTTGATCTTTTAAGAAACTTTCTCTTAGAAAATACAAATTTGTCAAGAATAATAATGCACATAGGTAGACAAAATGCATTTTATTTAAAAACACATGCATAAAATAAGATTTTTTTTTAAATTTTAAATTTTTTGAAGAAATTTATTTTTTTATAACATTTGAACATTTTTACCTAGTTATAAAATGTGAAATTTTCCCTAAGTTTTACAAATAGAACAACAAGTGCAATGAGTTTGATGTCTGTTTGAATTCAATGGAGAACACGTTTTTGTTTTTATCACGCGATTCTCATCGCATACTCATCTGGAGAGAGCGGGGAAGCCGCAATCATCCCTCGAACATCATTGAAAGGGACAGGTATGGAGGTGGCGGTGTTCTCGTTTGGGGAGGCATCATCTCGTTGGGTAGTCGAACAGACCTTCACATCTTCGACGCAGGTTCAGTCAACGGGACCCGTTATTGTAACGAGATTCTTCTTCCATATGTGCGTCTTTTTAGAGGCGCTATGGGTCCGCAGTTCCTTTTCATGGACGACAATGCACCATGTCATCGCACAGTAGCTGCCGAACAGCTCTTAGAGAGTGAGGATATTGAACGTATGGATTGGCTGGCACGATCTCCGGATCTCAATCCCATTGAGCATGTATGGGATTTTCTAGGCAGACGCTTGGCAGCTCGTACCTTACCACCAGTAACGATTCCGGAGCTTCGATTGGCGCTGCAAGACGAATGGGCAGCAATGCCTCAACAACTCATTGACACCCTCATTCTCAGCATGGGCAGACGCTGTGAAACCTGCCTAGCAGTCAGGGGAGATCATATCCCCTACTAAAGACAGGATATTTCTCGCTGGACACCCATCACAGGGATGTTTCGGCCTTCAGTCGCATTGCGCTCCATGCTACTTTTTCAATAAAGCTTCTTTTTATCCCTCTGATTTCTCTTTTAGTAAGTGTTGCTTACATTACTCATGTCCTTACGTATTGGGGATCTTACGGTATTAAATGTGTTGATTTGGAATGCTTTTGTACAAAGTTATATTGAAAAAACCGTCTCGTCCTTAATTTTTGCACACCAGTGTAGTTTACAGTGTAACTGGCGTTTGCTTCCTGTAGCAATATCGTCGGACCTCGACTAAACGCGTTCTTCTGATTATAATTGGCTTTTTTTTAAACTGTTTTATTTAGTTCCGAAATGACTTGCTGCCAGTTCCTTATTTCGATCGTTATATACGCTTGCTCGATTTGATAGAGGTGAAACTTTTTTTCCTAATTACATCTCATTTCCAAAAGATTGAATTTGAAAGGTATAAATGATGCATTGATGCTTCAAGGAATATTTTAAGTAAAAAAGTATTCTACACACATTTATTATGAAAAAAAGATGTAATTTAGGGTACTTAAGCTATCCGAACACGTTCGGAGTACTTTTTAGCAAAATAGCATACTAAAATATTATAAATGCTCTTTTAGGACTCAATACCAACAAATATTACTATTTAACTATCAAAATTTAAAATTAATTACCTGAATTGTACAAAAATCATAAGTATAAGTGAAATTTTAGCAATATTTTTGAAAAACTTCAAAGCAGTTAGAGAAAAAAGTAATAAACATATACTAGTAAAAGTATTACTAAAACAAATTAGATGCATTTATCTAAAAAATGTACCAAAATTTTAATTTTTTATTAAAATTTGAAAATTTTAGAGCTGATTGAGTAAACATTATAAGAAATGCTACATTTTTTATGAGACCATTATTTAAATAACAAGCCATAACTCAAAAAGTATTCATACAATAAAAAATATTTTAGCACATTCTCTAGAAAGTAACGTAAATATCAGGTTTAAAAAGTTTTTATAGAAATACATTTGTAATATTTTGAGTTATCAGACTCGCCATGATAGATTTTGAGCCATTTAAATGCCCACTTTTGGTAGATCAAAAACCCACTTCCGGTTTTTGTAACTTTATAAAATGGATTGTAATTTGGCCTCTAGGTAGTGTAGAAACAAAACAAAGTATGTTTCGTAAAGTCAAAAGATAGCTCTATTCAATAAAATGAAAGCAAAAATATCTGTCTTGACTGAATCGGGTCATTTTCAACGTGTTCGGATACCTTAAGTATTGTACCACCAACCAATTCCGTTAAATCAAAAACGTCTCGCTAAATGCCGTGAAACGCAGCCCCATAATCGAAAACTACTCCTGTGCATGTTGGAACATAATAGTCTTGTTGCCGTGCAGGCCCGAGTATCAGAATAATTTTTTCTAGGCTCCTAATTTTGCAATATGCCCTTTATTTTGTTATAAAAAAATCATTAGTATTTGAAATCTATTTTCTAGGGAAGAGGAAGCAGAATAGTTCTTCCAAAAATGCGGTCTAGTACGTAAGCAACCTTAAAAACTAAAGGTTTCAGAGCAAAATGGCAAAGCAAGAAACATTGAGGATCTGCAAGACAGTATGTTATGTGACGTCGTCTACATGAAAAAAGACTCAATTGTCGAGTTTTCAATGTAGTTACGGCGTTTCGGTCGCCTGAATAATGTGTGAAGTTGTTAAAACGTTCGATTATTGCAAGTATATGTGTGTTTATTAATTCTACAGTATACAGCCGGGGTGGGCATTAAGGCGATCGTGATCGACCGGTGGACCACCAAGACATTTTGAGGTGACCGCTTTCACTAAGACCTAATAATCATTCCATTATAATAATGTCTAGAGATACTGTATTTATTCGAATCTAAGCCCCGTCCCAAATTCTCAACAAGATTTTGTAAAAATTGAAAAATAGTCTAAAATGTGGTTTATCGATGTACAATTTTAGGAAAGAAAAATAAATTCAAAAGGAAAACTAAAGAAGTGAATAACTACCGTAAAATCGGGCGCACAACGAGCCCTTTAAACACACAAAGAAATGCGATCGAAATGTACGGGTGCGTGCTGTACGCCGGGTGTAAAAGTGACCGCTTCAAGAGAAAAGACAAAGAGGAAAAATAAGGCATACATCGAAATACTGTTTGAGAAAAATGACATTCTTTACGAAAGTATAGGGTTGGAGCTCTTGAAGAGTATTCAATTTTTTTCTACAACTTGGAATAAATGACTTCAAAACATAAGAGAATTGCCCACCCATATTTCTTCGTAAAAATGGGGTTGCGTATTATACGGCGAATATATTTAAAAATAAAAAACTGAAACTTGAAAGTATAGGTGTCAGTTATACAGCGGATTTTACAGCAGTTATTTTTTTTTAAATTTTTAAATACATGTAGGAAGTTGTGATTGCTCTAAATACCGCATTCAATACATTTTTCTGCCGCCCATCCGGTATAGTGGTCAGTGAAGCTGACTGCGGTGCCGCAGGGACTGGGTTCGAATCCCGGAGAAGGCATGGATGTTTGTGTTGTAATCCTTTCTCTTCTGTCTGTGTTGTTTACCCCCGTGTTATACGTTCGGTGGTGCACGGGGTTTATAAATGTTAAAAAAAAAAATACATTTTTCTCCCTTCGATTCTAAGCCGCGCCCGATTTTTAGTAGCATTAAAATCGGGTAAAAAGTGCGGCTTAGATTCAAGTAAATACGATATTTTAAAAAATACGGAGGGAAAAAATCGAATCATAAGAGTAAAAAAAAAAAATTTCGTTGAATAGAAAATGCACTTTGCTATTTGGGGGCTATTTTACGAAGAAAATCGTTTAATGGTTCCAGGAAAAAGTTCGAGAAATAGAGAAATTTGTGAAATGGAGGTCCGGCTGTATGGTATACTTTCTTTTAGTTCGCTACACCTACACTGGTGGACCGCAACACTTTGAAAAAATTAGAAGTAGCCCGTATCCTGGAAAAGTCTGCCCACCCCTGGTATACAGTATTTAACTCTTCGCCAATTCATTTGTAAGCGGGCTATTACGAAAAGAACATCCGTGGGAATTTGCCATCACGCGAGCACAAACTAAACTTTCCGAATTTAGCGATGTTGGTCAACGGTATAATACGCAAGACCCAAATTTAGCTGTGTATTTCTTAGAAAAAGGTCTTAAAATTAGTATTCATTACACCACTTTGATTTGTTTGATTTAATTTAATTAACATCTCACTATGTGAAGCTACAAAGAGAATTTTGTAATTTTGAACCCTGGACAAGAAACGAGGATGATGCCTATTTCACGCCAAGCCCCAAACATTCACACCCTTCACCTAGAGATTTAAAGTGAATCAATCCCTCTACAAGGAGGTGATGGGGGTTCTACGGAAACACAGCTCCAACCCATGACTCAACAACTCTGGCTACGTATCGGCGTTTATGACAACTAGACTACACCAACCATTCGTTGGACCTTAATGTAATTATTAGTGTCACATAAAGGTACTGACCATGTAATAAAGTGTCATTTAGGTAGTATTTCGAATAAATAAGTGCTAATATCTATATACACTTTTATACCTCTTATTTTGTTAATTCGTTTGAAATCGGGGGGAAAAATAATAGTGAAATGAATACACACTAAAAAACAGCAGATAAAATTCCTGTTTCATTTGAAAATCTTCTCTCATTTATTTCTTTACCTTTCAAAATTTGATATTTTATCTTTTAAAATATTATTCTACAATAAGTATAAAAAATACATATTTGAAATGTTTCCGTTGGCATATTTTAAGGATTTCTTTTAAAAGCTCGCAATAACTGAAAATTTTTTTAACAAAAAATTTTTACAAAAGAAAGAATAATGTTTCAATGCTATGATTCCCACTTGAATATGCATATTGCGAAAGCACCTGCGACACATTTCAACTCATAAAAATGACAGTTCATGACACCTACCACTGAGCATCCCCTCCCTTTGTTCGGTTCAAGTTCAGTGTACTTCGATACCGAAGAAACGCAAATAAAAACTCATATGACAAAAATCACAGAAACCTTTCGAGATCATAAAACTCTGAGCTGCATTGCGAATATATAAGCTTTTTCTCGTAAAAAGTTTTCTGGTGGTGTGTTATAATTCAAATATTAATGCATATCGATTATACTATTGTATGGAATATATAACAAAAAAAGGGAGTTTAAATTTAAAAAATGCACCCTTTTAATATAGTTTTAATAGCCAAAACAGTATAACATTATAATTAAATATATCAATGGGAGACCTGTATAAAAGTCTTTATATTCCTTTTAATGATGTGGCCGCGGTTGCCAAATGGTTTAGGCATCGGATCGTGGCTAGCATGTCTCGAGTTCGATCCCAGTACCATTAAAGACCCGCTGTGTAGGGAAGCGATGCACGTAAAATCTGTCGAGAGCTCAAACGTCCTCCCGTTGGTGTGGTGTGGTCAGGAGAGGGGGAGGGGGTGCCAGCTCAGGTGTCGTCCGCGTCACTTGACCATGGTTCAAAATTACGCGGACCGTCCCCAAAAGCCTTCGTGTAGCTGAACAGTGGGACGTTAATATTCACTCACCTTTTAATGATATGTAAAAAACTACGAAATTATACTTTCTTCTCAAATCAAAACTATGACACGATATACTAGCGATTTATTTACACAAATATAAAAAGAATGTAATATAATTCACGTTAATTTTCTCTGATTTTTTTTTTTAAATCTGCAATGGCCCTGAGCCCACCAGGACTTCACGCAAATAATCAACTCCTAATTTCCCCCCTAAGGGGATTTAACAATAACTCTTTGATATTATCTTCTCAGCATTTTTAAATTAGTAATTATATAATCTACATCATTTAATGTATTTTGACCAATCACAGGAGCTTTTCACGGAAGTCATGATTTTGGGAGCTTCTGGTTGGCATTTTGTATATAAACTAGATTTTTTTCTTTAAAATTGAAGTCTCTTCTTGTATTAGTAGTGTTGCTCTGCTAATTGTTGTGTAAAGTTATTTGTGTGTGTTTTGCTATTTACCTTATGTGTTTCCTACATGTAAAATAAATGTGGATCCAATGTACCAAGCATTTTCAATTATGCCATGATATGGTAAACCTAATAGTTAATCATCATAAAAAAAATCTCGGTGAAATGATCCGCTAAGTGAAGTGATATTTTGAACTTTGCTTGTAATCATTTCATCTGTAATGGATGTAGTAATTTGTATTGATAGAAAGGAGGATACTGGTTGCTATTAATCCATATTTATTTTCATAAGACGAACACTCCACGTAAATAATAAGTACAGACACTCACAATTATTTACAAAAGACAAAGGGGAAGCGTACAGTCCCATCGAAGTTACGCAAATTCCCCATGAAAACTGGGAGAGTGGCAACCGAAAGTTCCAGGAGAGATCTTGAGATTATTGAATAAATATCGAACGGTTACATAAGGAATAATTGAAAAAGTGCTGAGTATGTAATTTTGGAGTGTTTGAGGTATCCGACTGGTTGCGACAACTTTTTTTTAAAAAGGAGATACGGGGATTTTTTTGTTATTTTTAGATTTGTTTAGTGCATTTTAAGAAAAATGTGCTAAAATTAAAAAGAGAAAAAGAAATTATTATTACTAAAATGAGGGAAAATAGGTAAAAATTGACAAAAAATAGCATAAACGCGGCTTACTCTACCTTAAAGATTTATAAACAAATTTTCAACTTTTTCAATCTAATGTGTTGCTACGTTATTCATTTTTTAAATGACCTTCAGGATAGGAGAGATTTTCTTTTTTACAAAAACTAGAGTACTTTATCTCGGTTACTATATGAAAATGCTTAAAAAGACAGTGATTATATTCACATAAGGGACTGCAAATTTTGTAATAAAACAGTGATTGATAAATCTGAAGGTTAAAACAATTCTACTATTATACAGAACTTAAACAAAAAATTTCAGTTAATTATGTTCAAAACATTTTTAGCAATCGCTGACCCCGTTTGATTATTTTCAAAAAATCACATTTCGAGTAAAACGCGTTTTAAAGTATGACATCTTATTTTAAGTAATGACATCTGCTTTTACTAAAACACTTGTAATTTTTGTTCTAGTGAACGGAAAATGATAAATTTGGTATTTTTATAAAGCTAATACGATGGCCCATAAAATAAAATTTAAAAAAAATTGTCAATTTTTGCCAAAATTCACATTTTTAGGGTAGTCGGAGTGAGTGAGTGAATATTAACGTCGCACTGTCTTAGCAACACGCGAGTTTTTGGCGACGGTCCGCGTAATTTTGTACCATGATCAAGTGACGCGGACGACACCTGAGCTGGAACTTCCCCCCCCCCACTCCTAACTACCACACCACACCAACGGGAGGACGTTTGAGCTCTCGACAGATTTTACGTGCATCGCTTCCCTACACAGCGGGTCTTTAGTGGTACTGGGATCGAACTCATGACACGCATGATCGGATGCCTAGACCACTTGGCTATCGCGGCCACTTAGGGTAGTCGAATACCTGAAGTTACGATTACATTCTACTAAGTGGGTAAGCTAACAGTTAATTACTTATGCAGAAGTCCTGGAGGATCAGGACCATTACAAATTAAAAAGCTTTCAAAATGAAATTAACAGGAATTGTTACGAATATATAGAAAAGGAGAGAGAAAATAAAGAATCCACCTAAAGATGCATCAAAGCGCGTATCTACTTTCCTCCAAATATTGTCAAATTCCTTTTATAGATAATTTTGCTCCGATCATATACAAGAGAAATAAAACTCTTTTCCAGCAAAATATAAAACCGAAACAAAGCGATAAAAGTAAATTAGGTTAGAACCGCTAATTAAGATAATTGAACAAAATAGGAACTAAAGGTTATAAAGGAATCACAAGATAAAAAGGATTTTCCTTCATGCTTCCTAATGACAAAGATTTAAACAAGAAAAAACATGCACCACAAGAACATAACAAAATTGCTGCTCACACGCAAAGCTGGTTGGGCTTGAATTGTGGCTATTTTAGAACATTTTTTCCTGCTTTAAGGCGGATTTTGGTACTTTCAACAATAGTATGAGCATATTAAAGAAACAAGGATATGTCTAAATTGTCATTTAAATAGAATAATTTTGCAATTATACATATAAAAACATGATTCATTAAACTCATACATTATTGCGACAAGGCTATGAAGAAATAATATCTATATATAACGGATTTATTATTATATTATAAATTATGAAGATAGATTTTTTTATAAAACAGTCTTTCAAAAAGTAAGCTTAGTGGCATAGAATATGAGAATTAATACTTAATTAAATTTATGCACTTTGGTTTTAAATTATTTATAATAAAGGGTATAAGATGTTATTTTGTAAATATTAAATCTCTAAACTCTACCAATTAAAATAGTTGCAACATTTTTTTTCTTTACTAAATAAACGTAGAAATCTGGAACGAAAAAAAGTCTTGCACAATTTACACGGAAAAATCACGCGATTTTTCTTATGCTTTGTTCATATTTCTTTTTCCCGTTAACATTTACACTGCTGGCCACCGTAAAGGCAACACCAAGAAAGACAAGAGATAGCACAACAAAATTTATTTTGAAGATAACATGTTGACTAAGTATCAAATGATTAAATTTATAGACTTCTGTGAAACGTAGTTCCTGCCAGAATTAGTAGTCAGAATAGCCCCCATTGTTGGAGATCACCGCTGCCACAGGCCTCGGCATTGATTCAAAGAGACTTTTGGATGTGTTCTTAGGGTACAGCAGACCAAGCAGCTTCCACACGTTGCCAAAGTTGATCTGGTGTGGCAGCTGGGGGTGTAATCTGGGTTAATCGTTGAGCAATCATGGACCACATGTTTTCTATCGGCCAAAGATCTGGAGAGCGAGCCGGCCAGGGAAGCAATTCAATCTGGTGATTGACGAAGAGCCTTTGGACAATTCGTGTCACGTGTGGTCATGCATTATTCTGTTGAAATATGGCTGTGGCCAAGCCCTGAAGGTAAGGAAGGACAACTGGCTCTAACACCTCGGAGATGTAGCGCTGGCTGTTTAAAGTACCGGCAATGCGTACTAGTGGAGTGCGAGAGTGATATCCAATACCGCCCCATACCATAATACCCAATTCAGGATCCGTGTGGCGGTGCATAACGCAGCTGTTCAGCATCCTCTCTCCACGGTGTCTCCAGACTCGAATCCGACCATCGTGGTGTTGACAGACAGATGCGTGACTCGTCAGTAAAGATAACTTCATTCCATTCTGCCGCCCACATCCTTCTTTCATCGCACCATTGGCGGGGGAGACGTCTGTGGTTCTGCGTCAAGGGTAGACCAAGCAATGGACGTCTTGCGGACAGGCCACTCTGCTGTAAATGGCGTCGAATGGTACGCGCAGACACTGAATGATGCGTTACAGAATCAATGTGCTGTGCTATGGTTCGTGATGCGACTGAGCGATCCGTCACTGCCATGCACACAATTTGCCTGTCCTCACGTGAAGTGGTGCACTGAGGTGGATGCGATCGACCACGTCGGTCCGTCGTACCCTCATGTATCCAACGGTAACATTAACCGCATTACAAATGTTTGGTTTCATCCAACACGACTACCGATTTCCCTGAAAGATAATCCACAATCTCGGTAGGCCACTATCCTTCCTCTGTCGAACTCGGATACTTGATCAAAAGCTGATCGCTGTTTTCTACGAGACATAACTGATCTTTTTTTCAAAAAACCACAAGAAAAACACAGTTGCCGAACTTGAAATCGTCGAAATCTCCAAGCCTTAAATAGCGCTTTGAGGTGGCGTCACAGGCGTGCTTAATGTGTGTCTGGGCTGAAATTCTAATCATTTGCATATCTCACCTCCACTAATGCATGTTGTAAATTTCCTGTTATTTGCGTACTTCCTTCAGGGTGTTGCATTTACGGTGGCCAGCAGTGTATATATGTGTCAGTAATGGCTTCAAAATATTTTACATTAAATAATAGCTCTAAGATTAATTACTAGAACTAAAACAATCCAATAAGTAAACTTTAAAAAGAAATATATGCTTCAAATGTTTTACTATTTTAAAATAAGCAATTGACTTTATTTTCGACAGAAATGTGTTGCTAAAATGAACAACTGGTAAGTATTCCAAAAAATAATTTTTTTTAAAAAAATTACACTCGTGCAATAACAGAAAATCGAAGAATCCGTCAAAAAAGGAGGGGAAAAAGCAGCAAATATTCATCCAGGTGTCATTTATTTTTGCTAATGTAAGCAAAACACAGTAGTCCCCTATTTTGTCTTACATTAATGTTAAAATTGCATTCGTATGGAAACCAAACTTGTGTTCTGAATTTGAAACTTATCTTTTATGACTAATAGTAAGATCAATTGATTTGAATTACAGTCACCACATCCAAACCTCTCTTTCCATTTCATTTATTCAAGAATGGATGGTGGCTGGATCTATGATAGGCTGGCCTAAGCCGGACTCAAGGACGGGGCTTAGAATAGAATGCCCGCTTCGGAAGTCTAAGATTGCGGGCTCGACCCCGGCTGGGAGTTGATAGAGTTTCTGGATGCAAAAATCGTAGGCACGCATGGCATATGAATATGTGGCATGTAAAATTTCTCGCGAGAATCAATTTGGGTCTGTTACTCTCGTCACAATTAAATCACTGCAATATTTAGCATCCGACGAGAGCTTGAATTTTAAAATAAATTAATTTAAACGTCCAAATTTGGTGATGAGGCCACCATTCGATGTTGAAAACATGAAATGGCTCTCATATTTGGAGATTTGCCGTGTCTACAAAGGCTAAAATTCAACCTCATTGGAAAAAAAATTGGGGGTGGAGCTACGGTTCAAATAAAGAAACATGAGCTACTATGTCACTCTTCAAAATCCCACACTACGACAAAGTGAAAACTTTGAGCCTCGATGGATTTGATGCATATCAGTCCGTCTACACGACTGTTCATTAATGGTATCAGAACTCATACCACTACTAGACAGAAGCAATGTCTACCGCAAGGTTATAACCATGACCCCTCGACTACCGAGACCTACCTCCAAGCTTCCACATCACACCAACTTCGAACAATTGAGACTGATACGCTTCACAAGCCCCACTGTACTTCAGAATTCTCACGAAAGGTACAGAATGAAATACTTGTCACATATACTTATATGTTGTCTTCGTCTGTTACATATAATCATGGTTTAAAATATCAAAATACAATAACCACACAGTATAATTTTTGTAGAACATTAATTGGAAAAAAAATTTAAACCCTAAAGTGAACAATATGCTAATTAGCCACCTTTTTTGAAAAAAAAGAGAATGAATGAAATAAGCAGTAAATTTCTGACTCAATCCGACATTTACTTACGTTTCACAACTCGATAGGAACCCAGTCCGTAAAAGGTTTCTTATCGGTAAAGCGCAGCAGAAATGTAGATCATAATTCACTGGAATTGACAGTAATCACCAGTATAATCCGTTGCTCTAATCGTACTATTTCCCACCAAAATCTTCCTGGTCTTTCTTTTTCATATAAAACATGTAAAAATCTTTGTTGTTTTGATATCAAGGAGTGATTCGCGCATGTCACCAATTTGGCTGAGGTGAAGCTAAATTCTAACTTAAATCACGAGAGTGACAATCCCAATTAGTTTGAATTGAGTGCCTTTTTCTTTTTGTTATAAACTACATTTTTGTACTATTTTACTACACCGAGGAAACATGGAATTAGCCAATAAAGAAAGAAAAGCAACCTTTTTTCAGACAGAATTGACATGCTATTAGTATGGAAGAAGGAAAGACGTACCGCTATAGTGTACTGATATTCAGGCGATGATTTAGTTCACAGCTTTACTTACTTTGGGGCCGACCACCTTCTGTTGTCGTGATATCAACATCAGATCAACTGTAACCCAAGCACAACCGTAGATTGATAATACCACCAACATTCAGGTTAGCGAGAATAAGGAGAAGCAACCGTGCAAACCTAAGGTCCTTACAACTGTTTAGTACTAAAATATAATCAAATGTTTTTTGCATTGTTGACTCTAAGAACAACATAAAATTAAAAAACATTGGGGAAGCAAAAATTTTCCAGATACAGCTGAAAAATTTAAAGAGTGTAATCAGGCTTTTTTGATGCTCATAGTACAGCTAAGATTAATGAGGAGCATAAAATGAAATAGAACATTTTATGTAAAGTAAATATCTTTAAAAAAGTGGCCACAACAATAGAAATAGTAGCTTTAATAACCATAGGCGTTGCAAGATGGGTAATTGTTCCATAACGCAATCAACATGTATTAGTACGAACCACAAAAGTTTATAAGAAATTATTAAAATTACACACAGATACATAAATTTAATATGGTAGCTAAACTTTAGTATTGCCCACTCACGTGGGCGGGCTACGATCCATCTGATGTTGATAACACGACACAGATTTTCTTCGCCAAAGTTAAGCTTAGAACTAAATCACATAGCCTGAATATCAGTACACTTTAACGGTACATACCCTTCCATCCGTATAGAATGACCATTTAGTCTGAAAAAGCTGTTAAAAAAATACATCCTTTTTTTTAAAGTACGGAAAAGGATATAATACGTTATGAATCAAAAAAAATTCACACTGAAAATCTATCAAATTTTTGTTGCCAAAACCAAAAACTGGGATTTAGAAAAAACATTTTTTTTACGACGATTTTTTCGAAAAACAAATGTAATTCCACAAAAAGATATAAAAAACAAATAAACGCAACCAAAAATAAATATATTTACAATATAATGTTCTGAAATTCCCCCAAAAACTGCTCCAAAGATTTATTTTAGCAAAGTTAAAGACACGTCTGATGACGTCATACCTCTATAAGCTGAAAAATAGCTTAAAAAATTGAGTTTAAAAAAAAAAATCTAAAGCGAATTTTGAAAAAAAAACTCTTCGAGGTTAATAGCATGACATACCAAGTTTCATACTTCTGGGTTGCTTAGTTTGACCGGAATAGCTGAAACAAATACACAAACTCTTTCTTTAATTAGTATAGACTTTATTAATTTCTCAAAAAAATAATTCTTTTTACTGAGCTATGTCGTAATTTCGATTTTTCTTTCATCCCTGACAAAACCTCCTATTTACATTCTACTACTAAAAAATAAAGGAAAGGTATATTTATAACAAAATTGATATGCGATTGCTTGATTGGCAGAATTTCCAGCTAAATCTTAAGTACATTGTTCTTAAATAATTGAATTTGTTAGTGCAATGGACCATGACCGGGCCCCTTAGAAAAGTCCGGCGGGCCACATGCAGCTCGTGACCCTCAGGTTGAGTATCACTGATATAAAGTATTCATTTCGCAATTTAGTATCATTATGTCTCACAAACGCAGAAGAAAAAAAGTTCTACGACTCGACAAAGGCAAAAATAATTAATAGGAATGAACTTGGCACTCTTACTGCTTTTGTCTGACGCAACACTCCTGTCAATCAAATTCGAAACCTTATTCATTTTACTCTATCCAACGTGAATGCGAAATCGGATCAGTCTGTTTGGATCTCTTTTGTTTGTAAGGATTCCTCACCTGGCGTTTCTCAATGGACGTCATCCGGCGAAGGTTGAGGTCACAGAAGGATCATCTAGGTAGGAAATAAAATTTTCTCTTCCTTGTGCAGATGCGCGTTCAGTTGACTGGATTGTATTGCACGCTGTTATATAGACCGAGCACCACGATAAGAACTTTAGTTACATCCATGTAACGTGATATCCAATTTTTTAGTCACCCTTTTCGGTAAGCATATCATAATGTAACGGATTAGTATATTTTCATATTGTACCGCTAAGCCTACTTTCTCCGGTGCTATATAGTTCAGGTGTTTTATTCGTGACTTGGCCGTGGTTTAAAATTATCACACAAATACGTCGCGTGAAATTTTTTTACAAATAAAAGGATTGAAGATTTTGCAGTTATTACTTCTAATGCAGGGGTGGGCAGACTTTTACATGACACGGTCTACTTTTTTCAAGGTGTTGCGGTCCACTCTGTGGCGTAGGTGTGATAAGCAAAAAAACAAAGCTCAACAATATTTATTTTATAACAATAATAAGTATAGAATATGTACTTAGCTACATAATTACAATAAAAAAAAAACTTATACACTTTTAAAACTGTGTTTTAAGTAAAACGCAAAATACAAAGATAATAACTATACCCGCAAATTTAATATAATCAAATGATGCATTTATTATCAAACAATTCAAAATAATACATCCAAAAAATAAATCATTTTCATTTCAAGTTAGTTCTCGTATTTAAAATCTCGGCAGTAGTCTGTATACTGTCCGTACCAATTTTGAATATCTGAGTATATAATTACTAACTGTTAATCTTGCAATGCATTCTAAGGGATCGTCTGTGAAACGGGAATGTGATATGTTGTTTTAATTGCATCCATCGTTGAAAATGTAGATTTACACAGGCAGGTATAGCGAAAGAACAATGTAAAATGAATTGCAGCTTTTTTTACTATATTAGGATATATTAGGATTATTTATTAGGATACTTTACTTCGTCTATTAGATTCCAAAAGTTATTCTTTTAAATTTTCGTCCTTTTAAAGGAGAAAAATTTTGTGTTTCAAGATAGAAAAGAGAGCATTTCTTTTCCCACTCTATTGTTCTGCCGAGTTTGCTTGCTGCACTGTGTGTAAACAGTCATGACTTTAAACACTGTACCTCTAAAAACTGGGATGTTTCGGTCACACTTGCTCCAGCTAGTCGGGCTCACACAATTAGACCGCTTTGAAAATCTGAGAGATCCAACATTTTACGATTTTGAAAAAAATCTTACAGAACTTCGATAAAGTTACCTAATACTACCAGACTATATACATTTCTAATTATAAAAAAATCTGGTAGCTATTATTTTACTTTAATGCTTATGAAGTGCATCAAAAAATATGTCACTTTTATTCACAGGGTTTTGATAATCACCTGTGTTCCTTTTAGTATACACGTCTGAAATCTTATGTGAAGGCGGTCACCCCAAAATGTCTTGGTGGTCAACTAGTCGATCGCGATCGACTTAATGCCCACCCCGGTTTTAATGGGATGCCCAGTGGCTGAGTGGTAGAGTATCGCGCTTCCTAGGCACAACTCCAGGGCTCAAACCCCGGGATGGACAAGGTCGACTCAGCCTTTTATCCCTTCAATGGGTTGATAAATGAGTACCAAGCTAGCATGGGAAGTAAAAACTGGGGTTTTCACGATAGACTGACCACCTGACTGGAACATTTGCTCATGCACCTCAGTGCCCAAGATCATGAAAACTGAGATGGACACAGTAGGCCTTGGACTTTCATGACATGTTGTGCCGCTGAGTTTAGATTAGTCATAATGGAGTGTTCTTCGTTTCTCCTTATGATGGAGCCGCAGCAGCCTAGATGTCATGCCCCTAGGACGAACATAAGTTTAAGCCCTAGTGCCACTGAAGACTCGCCGTGTAGGGCTGATGCATGTTAAATCTTCATGTTGGCGCGGTGTGACAGTTCAGGTGTAGTCCTCGTCAGTTGACTGTGATTCAAAATGACGAGGTCCGTCGCTAATATCCATCGCGTTGCTGTATAGTGCGTTGTTAATAAACTCTCACTCACTCTTCCTATAATGGAATGGATTTTATCGAGATAGAACATGGGTGGGTAGGCTTTTCCATTGTGCGGGCTACTTTTAATTTTTTCTAGGAGTTGCGGTCCACCCAGTGTCAGTGGCGAAAACAGGAAGGGGTCCACGGGTCCGTACATTATAGTAGTATATTTTTCCGATTCATTATAGTCCCATGTATATGGTACGTAAAGTGTAATTAATTACTTGATATTAGTATTTTTTTTATTTATTAATGTTAATTGTTTATTCAGTAATTTATTTTTATTTTTGTTGTTTTTTGTTCCCGACGATTGACAAAAAAAAATTTTTTAAATATGTTTGGCTGCGTATTGGTGTATGATACGAGAATGGTAGATCTTCAACCCTCGACCCCTTCCTTTTAAAAATTTTAGTGTGGGCTACAGGTGTGGTGAGGTAAGGAAAAGGTTATTATTATAACTTATTAACAAGGACGGAATATGTACTAAAACGTACAGAACTAAAATAAAAAAACAACAGTTTTAAAACCGCTATTAAAGCAAAACGTAGAATACGAACTTAATAGTAATAGCTCCCAATATGCTGTTGCTAATCCTCCAGGGTCTGACGAAGTTGGGAAGGTCGTTGGAGCCCCAAATATAATTACATAAAACGATACATTTATTATGAAACAGTTCAAAATACATTAAAGAAGTAAAATATTTTTTCCTGAAGTTAATTTTTGTAGTTATAGTCAGTACAAGGCTTAGTCTGCGTATTGTTAGCCAATCTTTAATTTTCCGCATATAATTACTAATTGGCAAAATTTTCAAGCGGTCCCCCAAAATATCTTGGAGGTCCACTGGTCGACCACGATCAACGTAATGCCCATCCCGCAGTTAGAAGATGTCGGTCAACCTTGACCAGATGTTCCTTATAAAGTTTTTCACTTTTTACAAGCCACTTCCTTAAAAAAAATTAGTTATTAGCTTAATTTTTAAATTCGTTTTCTCAGTATAAAATGTTAAAATCACGTTATTAAACAATTAAAAAAATCGATTTCTTTTAATATCAAATGACTGATCCAAGTCACATCTCGTACACGTGCTAGTCATTAAGAAGCTCTCTGGGTTGTAAAACAAGCGAATTACAAGGTATTTGCCAAGAACTTCAGTATTATTTTAAGTCAGTACTAAAAGTAATTTTGTTCCTCTAAAAATTATAAGACGAAATAAATTACTCATTTCCACATGTTCATTCCTGTTCTTTTCAGTAAGAAATTTAAAAAAAACACGAAGAAATAGAAAAAATATTGCTAAGAAATTAAACAATTTCTTATTTTGTGGGAGAAATAAATAGTCACACATTACTTGAGACCCTATTCATTCAAAAGGTTACAAGGGCACCTCTAAAGCCTTCTATAGTCCGCTGTTTTTTATTAGAATTAATCACCAACATATCCTTGAACTTACGATTTACGCTATCGGTATTTAAGGAATGCTCGTATCTCATCTTCGATTTATGAATGACGAATACTGAACTCTTCAAACGGAAAGGAGCTCCACCCCTTGTAATCCCAAACGATTTCTGCCCTGGGTGTGGTCCGGAGTTATTTTTAGGGTAAAAGTGATCTCTATGCATACTTTGTGTAGAGAACTACGCAAACTTAGAATTGTTGCCTTTGTAATTAAGAAACGAGCAGCATCGGGGATTTTGCAAATGTATATATACACCCTACTTTCAAACGTAGTAAACATTGGCTCAATGCCTGAATAATTATGGAGCTCAGAGCGGTGCGAGTGGAACCACAACTGAATACCTTTGATGAGAGCATTTCGCTCTGCGGAAATATGTTTTCCTCGTGGGATGAAGTAAAACACAGTTTGAAATTTTTCTCAACATTCTTTAAAAGGTTTGTCGTAATCAGGATACAAACCAAGAACATATAGTGATTGCATAACAATTCTCTTTTAAGGACGTGTGATCGATTTTGGAATTCATAACACGCCAGAAATGCAAAATGAGCATTTGAAATATGGATCTGGTGATTTTGAATCAGTTCCAAAATGGTAAAGATTACATTTGACTTATACATTGAAGAACCAAAAAAAAAATTGGTACACCTGCCTAATATCTTGTAGAGCCCCCTCGAGCATGCAAAAGTGCCGCAACACGACGTGGCATGGATTTGACTAATATCTGAAGTAGGACTGGAGGTACTTGACACCATGAATCCTGCAAAGCTGTCCATAAATCAGTAAGAGGGAGAGGAGATCTCTTCTGAACATCCCGTTGCAAGGCATCCCAGATACGTTAAATAATGTTCATGTCTAGGGATTTTGGAGGTCAGCGGAAGTGTCTAAATTTATAAGAGTGCTTCTGGAGCCCCTCTGTAGCAATTCTAGACGTGTGTGTGGTCGCATTGTCCTGCTGAAATTCTCAAGTCCTTCAGAAATCATTATGGACATGAATGGGTGCAGGTGATCTGATAGGATGCTTACGTACCTGTCAGAGTCGTATCAGGGGTGCCATATCACCCCAACTGCAAAACGCCCCATACCATCACAGAGCTTCCACCAGCGTGAACAGTCACCTGTTGACATGTAGGGTCCATGGATTCATGAGGTTGTCTCCATACCCGTACACGTCCATCAGCTCGATTCAATTGGAAACGAGACTCTTCAGACCAGACAACGTGTTTCCAGTCATCAACAGTCTAATGTTGGTGTTGACAGGCCCAGGCGAGGGTAAAGTTTTGAATCGTACAGTCAACAAGGGTACACGAGTGGGCTTTCGGCTCCGAAAGTCCATCGATGATGTTTCGCTGAATGTTTCACACGGTGATATTTGTTGATGGCCCAGCAGTAAAATCTGCAATAATTTGAGGAAAAGTTACACGTCTGTCACGCTTAACGATTCTCGTCAGTCGTCGCTGGTCCCGTTCTTGCATGATATTTCTGCGCTCGCAGTAATGTTGTAAATTTGATGTTTTACCGGATTCCCGATATTCACGGTACACTCGTAAAATAGTCGTATGTGAAAATCCAAATTCCATCGCTACCTCGGAAATACTATGTTCCATCTTTAGTGCGCTAACTATAACACCACGTCCAAACTCACTTAAAACTTGATAACCTGCCATTGTAGCATCAATAGCCTACTCGTATCTAACAACTTTGCCAGACACTCGTTGTCTTATATACGTTTTGCCTACCACAGTGCCGTACTCTGATTGGCTCCATATACCTTTATTTACACACATACGCATGCCTGTACCAGTTTTTTTTTGGCTCTTCAGTATTTTCTTATTATACACCTTGTTACGGACCATTGCGTCATCCCTTCTCACCTCACCCCTCTTCTACGGTGAAATGGAACAACCCCCCCCCTTTTTGTGTACTTTGTTTTTTGTTTCTTCTCTCTGTGTAGTTGTTGTTCGTTCGAGTTTGAATAAAGGAGTCGCAATGCATTGGTAAAAATTCGTTGAATCGTTATTTGGCAATTAAAATTATTTCTGAGCCTTCGACGTATGTGCAAAGTTTGTACATAAAAAATGATCCGCCTTGCGGAGTATTATGAAATCGCCAGAACCTGTGGATTTAGAAGATATTAAGAAATATTTTCGTTGGTTTCAATGCTTTGAATGCGTCATGGCGAAAGGCGTTAAAATTCTCGAAAGGAAGTTCTCCGACATCGAAAAACAGTTGAGTGGATTTATCGCATTTGTGGACACTTTCGTTGAAGATGACAAAGAAATGTTATCTTTCAAATTAAGTCAATTTGATAGACTTAATGCAAAATATGAATCAGTTAAAGAAGAAATTTTCACTTCTTTGTCAGATCTAGAATTTAACAATTTCGACGGAAAAATTACCACTTGCAATGAACACATTGAGAAACTCGAGGTAAGACTTAAATCTTTGAATTTAAAATATAGTAAAAATAATAATGAAACTGGTTCAAATGCTGTGTCTAATGTTATCAAGCCGTGCTTTAGATTACCAGAATTATCGCTTCCACAGTTTAATGCGGACATAGAAACATGGTTTATTTTTAAAAAGCAATTCAAAGAAATAATTGAAAATTGTGGTTTAAATGATAAACAAAAATTGCAATATTTACAATCGTGTTTAATAGGAATTGCAAAACATGTCCAAACTGTGGATGACACATATGATTCGTTGTTTCTGGCTCTAGAGCAGAGGTTTGAAAACAAAAGACTAATAATAAACAAACATATAAATGCTTTGTTGATGTTGAAATATGAAAAATTTAGAGGTGATTCAAATGTTGATTTAAGAAATTTGGTTGACACTTGTACTAAACATTTGAGAGCATTAAAATTGCTAAATATTGAGCATAATACATTTTCAGAATTGTTGTTGATACAATTAGTTATGCAGGTTTTGGATACTGAGACAAAGCGTCTTTTCGAAATGACCTTGGAGAGTACAGACATTCCTAAGTGGGATGATTTTTTGGCTTTTTTGAATAAGCGTTGTTTATTTTTAGAAAACCTGCCATCCGCAGGAACAAAAGATAAACAAAATTTTAAAGACTCTCCACGTCACAAAAGCTTCATATTGCATACAGATGCAAATGTTGACAAAAAATGTAAGCTTTGTTCTTTGAATCATGACTTGTATAACTGTGATAAATTTAAAAATATGCCTGTTAGAGAGAGGTATAATATTGTTAAATCTTTGAATTTATGTTTAAAATGCTTGAAACCAAACCATAAGGTATCACAATGTAGATCTAAGCATATTTGTTTTTGCAAAAAGAACCACAATCAGTTGTTACATTTTGTTAATGTAAAAAATCATGAGATGCAAAACTTTGAGTCATCCCAACCAGACACCAGGCGCCAAGATGACGCCATCGAACCAATTTGTTTTCAAAATTCTAGTATAAAAAATAATCAAAATAAAACTGATAGGAATTCTTTTAATTTTCCGAGTGCTCAAAACAACATTGTTCAAGGTCAGGTTTCGGGAGTGAACATGAGTGTTTCCGCTTCCCAGAAACATAAAAATTATATTATTTTATCGACTTGTATAATTTATGTTGAAAATTCTGTTGGGGAAAAAGTTCCTTTACGCGTCCTCGCAGACAGCGGGTCGCAAGTTTCTCTATTGAGGTCGAGCACGGCAGATTTCTTGAATTTGCGTAAATTAAAAACTGATATGTCGGTCTCTGGTTTGGGTGGTTCGAATGTTAAAAAAAATCAAAAATCAAAGGAGTAATTTCAAATGGTTCTGGATCATATAAACGTGTTGTGGATTTTCATGTTGTACCCAAAATTACTAATATGATACCTGTTAATTCCTTTGATATTTCACATATTGTGTTTCCAAGCAATGTACATCTAGCAGACCCCACTTTTAATACTAGTAATTCTATCGATGCCTTATTATCAGCAGATATTTTCTTTGATATTTTGAAAGATGGTAAATACAAATTAGATAATGGTAATTTGATCTTACAAAATACTGAATTTGGCTATATAATTAGTGGTAACACCTCAAGGTTCTCAAGGGGCTCATTGTATTGTGGTATAATCACAAAAGACTTTGAAACTTTAAATGATACTTTAAAATCATTCTGGGAAATAGAAGAAATTGTACCCATCAAATTTGTTAGTGATGAGAAGACTTAAGAAATGCGATGAACATTTTTTGAAAACTATGGCGAGGGACACTAACGGACGTTTTTGTGTCGAGATGCCCATGAAAGACAATGACATTGAACTGGGGCAGTCAAAGTCTACTGCTATTCGCAGATTAAAATTGTTGGAAAGGCGATTTGTTAGAGAACCTCATATAAAAGATAAATATGTCGAATTTCTACAAGAATATGAGGATCTTGATCACATGCAGCGAGTTAAAGAGGAGGAGCCAGGATTACATTATTACATTCCTCACCATGCTGTGATTCGCCCTGAGAGTAAAACGACTAAGCTGAGAGTCGTGTTTGATGCTTCATGCAAAAGTAGCAACGGAAACTCTTTGAATGACATTTTGCTTAAGGGAGGCACTATTCAACCTGATTTGTTTGATATTCTTTTAAGATTTAGAAAGTATGTTGTGGCTTTTTCGAGTGATATAAAGAAGATGTTTCGTCAAATAAAGGTGCAGGAGCATCAACAAGTTTTTCTCAGAATTTTATGGAGACCATCGCCTGAAGAAGATATCGTGTCTTATCGCTTGAAAACGGTTACGTATGGGACCAAACCAGCTCCATATTTAGCTACCAGATGTTCTTCCCTTCATGGGCTAGTTGTAGAAGACAAGTACCCACTTGCCACTCCAGTTATCGAAAATAGCACCTACATGGATGACATTTTGTCAGGAGCAGACGACATCACTACTGCTAAAGAGATGCAGCGACAACTAATTGGCTTGATGAAAGAGGGCTGTTTTCATCTTTACAAGTGGAGCGCCAACAGTGAGGAATTGTTGAAAGACGTGCCCACGGAAACCAAGGAGTTCCTCTTCAATGAAAATGATGAGTTAGTAAAGACCTTGGGATTGTCGTGGAGACCTAGAGAGGACACCTTCATGTATCAGATGAATTTGCAAGAGGTTCCAGTGACTATTACTAAAAGAACCGTCTTGTCATTTATCTCCAAATTGTACGATCCCCTAGGACTGCTTCAACCGATAATCATAAAGGCCAAAATGATGATTCAAAAAATTTGGCTATTAAAAATTGACTGGGATCAAAACTTGCCTCGTCAAGAAATTGAAAACTTCCAGAGATACGTGGCCGAGCTGCATCAATTGGAGGATTTGAAAATACCTCGGTGCAATTTACTGAAAGATTCTGTTGCAGTTCACCTTATTGGATTTTCAGATGCATCAGCCCAAGCTTATGGTGCATGCCTATACGCGCAAAATCCGAGAATGCCAATGAAACTCAGATAAGATTATTCTGCAGCAAAACTCGCGTCGCCCCACTCAAGACTTTGTCAATACCTAGGCTAGAACTGCTTGCTGCGACATTGTTGTCGAAATTGACCTCAAAGATTGTTAAAATTATTGATTTAGAATTTGATGAAGTTCATCTTTTTTCGGACTCGAAAGTTGTTTTAGACTGGATCCAAATGCAACCACACCTTCTAAAAGTATTTGTGGCAAACCGAGTTTCTTTAATTCAAGAATTGACTGAAACCTTTTCCTGGCACCATGTAAAAACCAAGGAGAACCCAGCTGATTTGATTTCAAGAGGTACAACTAAGTTGCAGCTTCAAGACGAACTTTGGTGGACAGGTCCTTCCTTTTTGAAGGACAAAACTTTGAACTCAGACTCTGTCGTTTCGCAGAAAGACGACAACTTTTTCGAAGAACTTAAAAACCCTAAGATTGTATACTCATTCATCACTCATGCAGGTCCATCTGTATTCCTTGATAATTGTTTAAATATTACAAATAGTTTTACTAAACTTGTTCGGATTGTGAGTTATATTTTCAGGTTCTATTTCAATTGTAAGTATCCTGCTTCTAAACAGTCTGGTGTTTTCACAAATCAAGAACTGGAAAGAGCTACAGCTGCTTTAATTAAACCAGTACAAAAGGAGAGTTTTTTTGAAGAAATTAAATGTTTGGCTGCAGGTAAGGAAATTCCTACGACAAGCAAGTTAAAATTTTTAAATGTTTTCTTGGATGGAAAAGGTCTTCTCAGAGTTGGGGGAAGATTGGTAAATTCCAATATGGTCATTTAGCTGTAAATTTCCAATTGTTCTACCTCATATACGTAAATTTTCCAAATTAATTATGTTGTACTATCACATAAAAAAACTTGCATGTTGGCCCTCAGGCACTTTTATCCTTTGTTCGTCAGAAATTCTGGATTCTAAATGGCAGATCTCTAGCTCGTAAAATTACTCATGAATGTGTTACTTGCTTCAAATTTAAACCTAAACTTTGCGAGCAATTGATGGGTTCAATTCCAAGTGAACGTGTAAACCAGGGTTTTGTCTTTAATTGCTGTGGTATCGACTTTCTTGGGCCCTTCTGTATTAAATATAAAGGGCAACGAAAGGGTGTTTATCATAAAATTTATGTAACCATTTTTGTTTGTTTTGTTACCCGAGCCACTCATTTTGAAATTATTACGGATTTAACGACTGGCGCCTTTATAGCCACGTTAAAAAAGTTCTTTGCTCGACGTGGAATTAGCAAAACACTTTTCACAGGCAATGCTAAAACGTTTGTTGGGGCTCAACGAGAGCAAAAAAACTTGTACCAGATGGTATGTAACCCAAATGAAGAGTTGGCAACATATTATGCATCAGAGAATATTAATTGGAACTTTTCTCCTCCCAGAGCACTTAACTTTGGAGGGCTCTGGGAGGTGGGAGTCAAATCCTTTAAATATCATTTTAAAAGAGTTGTTGGAGATGCCAAGCTAACATTTGAGGAATTTAGTACTGTCATGAATCAAGTAGAGGCAATTTTAAACTCGCGCCCTATCTGTCCATTGTCTAATGACCCGGATGACTGTGAAGTCCTCACACCTGGTCATTTCTTAATTGGAAGACCTTTAAATGCTATTCCTGAGCCTAGTTTGATTGATTTAGAGATAAATAGATTGGATAAGTGGCAAAGGTTGACAAAAATGGTACAAATTATTTGGGTCAAATGGCATCGAGATTATCTTTCTAACCTACAGCAAAGAACAAAATGGTTAGTTAAACAAAACAATGTTAATGTAGGAACACTAGTGTTATTAAAAGAAGATAATATGCCTACGTGCAAATGGTGTATGGTGAAAAGAGGCAACATTTCTCATACTATATTAATTTATTGCGGTGCTCGCCACACATCGGTTTCGTGTGTTTACATCGCTCTGCGTCCGCCAGGCCAGATTCTCAAAACTATTCTAAGGGGTTGCCATATTCCGTAAGGGACCCATGGTCGGGTTTACCACAGAGTATCCCCCCAGTGACTGAGGGTAACAGCCCAAGGGAACGACATAGTTTTTAAAATTTTATAAACATTATTTTCTTTCTTTCCCCCCTTTTTTTTTTCTTTTTGAGAATCCGTACTGGTAGAAATACATTAACAATTTGAATATAATATATATACAGAAAAAATAGAACATGTAAATAAGATATATACAAATATAATACAAAAATATTTCCAACTGAAAGTTCTTCTAGAAGGAGAAAAAAATTATGTAACATAAGTGGCTAGTTTTTTTGGAAAATGTACATGTCTTCCTGATTTTGTGGTATATATTGGTTTTTTGTTAGTAGATATTTTATCATCTTTTACACTTTTGCTCACTGAAGGTGGAGTTTCACACACAGTTTCTGAGAGAAGATGTGCGGGTTTGACGCGATCTAGAGAAACTTTAGTTTTTCGACCATTAACGTCAATGGTGATAGTTTTGTCTGTTCTGGACAGAACTTTATGTGGTCCAGTATACGGTTGACATAAAGGTGGTTGCACACGATCGATTCTCAAAAAGATATGAGATGATGATTTTAGTGAAGGATGAATGTAGAATCGATCAGTGCAGTGAGCAGATGTTGCAACAGGATTTAGTTGTTGCATTCTGTGACGAAGATTAGTGATGAAATTATTATTACAAAAAGGAATGTTTGATATATCTATCATGTCACTAGGAAGACGTAGGTTTGTTCCATAAACAATTTCAGCACAAGAAGATTGCAGATCTTCTTTAACTGCTGTTCTAATGCCGAGAAGAATGATGGGGACTATTTCGGACCATCTGTCATTCTCATGGGCTTTAATGGCTGATTTCAAATGTCGATGGAACCATTCCACTATTCCATTTGAAATTGGATGATATGTTGTAGTTTTGATCTTTGTGTTCCCAGCATGCGAGTAAATTCAGCATACATTGATGAACGCATCTGGGTTCCTTGATCAGAGGTGATTATAGATGGCAACCAAAACGAGAGATCCAAGTGTCAAAAATTGCACGGCAAATGGTTTTTGCTTGCATGTCTGGAATGGGGATTGCTTCTGGCCATCTGGAGAAGCGGTCGATTATCGTAAGAAGATAACGATGACCTTCAGATGGTGGCAAGGGACCTACAATATCTATGTGAATGTGAGTGAATCTAGCGTCAGGAAGAGAAACGTTCCTAGAGGTGTTTTATTGTGCCTTTGGATTTTCGACTTTTGACACGATTCACAACACCGGACCCATTGCTTTATTTGGCTTTTCATGCCAGGCCACACGTTGCGAGAGCAGATGAGTTTTGTAGAAGCTACTATCCTGGATGTGCAAGATTATGAAGATGGTTGAATATTGTTCTTCGAAACGATGCAGGGACGAAAGGACGTGGAACTCCTGTTGAAATATCGCAAAGCAAATAGCAATCTGAGGTTTGGCATGGTTTTAGCTCTAATTTAAGAGATGATTCATTATTCTGCAGAATTTTTTGAACTTCTGGATCATTTTTCTGTGCTAATGCAAATTCTTTAAAATTTAAATTTGGAGAATTAGTAATGGAATCAATTTCGATTCTGGAAAGAGCATCAGCAACTATGTTCTCTGAACCTTGCACATGCCGAATGTCGGTAGAATATTGGGAAATTAAATCTAAGTGGCGTAGTTGTCGAGGAGAACATTTATTTGGGTTTTGTTTAAAAGCATAAATTAGGGGCTTTTGGTCAGTGTATATTGTGTGAAGTTTCTACCTTCTAACATATGCTTGAATTTTCTTATAGCCGAATAAATTGAAAATAGTTCCCTGTCATAAGTCGACCACTTTTGCTGACTTTTGTTAAGTTTCATGGAGAAAAAGGCTATTGGTTCCCATTTCCCTTGTGATAATTGGGATAAAGTGCCTCCAATAGCAATATCTGAAGCGTCCACCCATAGGCTCAATTGAGCCCCTGAAATAGGATGTCTTAAAAGGGTAGCTTCTGCCATAGCGTTTTTCGCTGCAAGAAAAGCTTGTTCTGCGTTTTCATTCCATTTTAATGGTTCGGATGATTTGCGAACACTAGAATGAGATTTCTTTTGATTTGTATGTCCTTCTAGAAACTGAACAATGGGAGCAAGTATATATGCGGCTTTTGGTATAAAGCATCTATAAAAGTTAAACATGCCCAAAAATCTACGCAATTGTGTTAATGTGTTTGGTTTAGGAAAATCTAGAATACATTTTACTTTATCAGGTAGAGGTTTAATTCCATTTTCTGACAGATTAAAGCCTAAAAAGTCTATTGATGATGCACCAAATATGCATTTAGATACATTAATGCATAGACCATATTCATCTAATTTTGAAAATAGGTTTTTTAAATGTTGTTGATGTTCCTGGGGATTTTTAGATGCAACTAAAATGTCATCGACAAAAGCGTAAATTCCAGGTAAGCCACGAGTGACTTCATCTATAAAACGTTGAAACGTTGCGGATGCGTTACACAATCCGAATTGCATTCGTGTACTTTCAAATAAACCAAACGGAGTGCAAATTGCCGTTTTGTGTATATCATCTGGTTGAATAGGAATTTGATGATAGGCTTTTACTAGATCAATTCGACTAAAAACTTTTGAGCCATGTAATTCAGCTGTAAAATCAGCAATACAAGGAATGGGGTATTTATCTTTTAATGTTTGAGAATTTAACGCTCTATAATGGCCAACAGTTCTCCAATCTAAAGTACCTTTCTTAGGAACCATATGAAGTGGGGAAGCGTAGTTACTTTTCGAAGGTCGTAAATGTCCCAGATGCATCATGTTTTGAAATTCTGTTTTTGCAATTTTTAGGCGATCTGGTGCCAACCTTCGGGGTTTTGCTACCACAGGAGGACCTTTTGTTATTATATGGTGAACAGTGTTATGTTTCACTGGTTGATTTGGATTAGGCAATTTTGTGATAGAGGGAAATTCTTTCAAAAGTTTATGATAAATTGTATCTTTAGAAATAGAAATTTGAACAGAGTGGAGATTAGCATGTTTTAAATGGCCTACTGATTGTAATTTTGTTTTAGTATCTCTAAGACATTTGTGTCTGAGATCTGGCACCAATTCAAAATAATGGAGGAAATCTGCACCAAGAATTGGTGTACTTACATCTGCAATCAGAAAAGTCCACATAAAATCTCTTCGTAAATTAAAATTTAAGGTTAATGTTTTCTGCCCATATACATTAATTGAGGATGAATTCGCGGCAAAAAGGGTTTGTTGTGAAGCATTTCTTTTTTGATAGGCATTAGCAGGAATTAAAGACACGTCAGAACCGGTGTCGACCAGAAAGGAGATATTTGTTGTCCGGTCTCGAATGAACAGGCGACGTGATTCCTTGGGCAAAGAATAAGTCGCCATTATTCTTTGCTGGCTTCGTTTCCCTGCCATGTGCATGGTTTAATGCATTTTTCATCTCTACATTTTTTTCCGAAACGCCTGTGAAACCAGCAAATGGAAAAATCACGCTTATTCGAAATGCTTCTTTCACGGGAATTTTTGTTCCGACGGTATGGAGAGCGACCACGAGAGATTGAAAGACGATCAATTCTTTGATTTAATTTTTCAATTTCACGAAACAGTTTAGATTCTAATGATTGCTCTTTTGAAACAGAAAAAGTTTCAATAGGAGATGGCGAGACTTCGAAAATTCTGTCCGCAATGTCGGCGGCTTTGTCTAACGTAAGGTCAGAAACAGCAGCTAAAATTGTTTGAACCGAAGACGGCAAACGCTGCAGAAATAACTCCGTCATCAGTTTATCATCAACATTCAAAGATTCTGCGCGCCGTTTCTTGTTACGCAGTAGTTCGGAAGGTTTTCGAGAGCCTAATTCTTCCCCCGAAAGAAGTTTCCGAATCTCCTGCTGGGACGATTCCTCTGAACGATTTATGAGTTCGTTTTTTATTTGCGCGTAGGGATCAGTGGCATCTGGGTGCATGAGGACATCGCGAACTAAAGACGCGGTGTCGGGAGGGAGATGAGCTACTAATGTAATTGTACTTAGTTAAAGACTCAGTTATTGGTTTTGGGGTTGCTAAAAGCGAATGTACTCTCGCACATAACAAACCACAAGGTGGGATCGGATCTATTATATACTGGTATTTTTACAGCATTTACTTCCGACATTGTGCAAGGTTTTAGAACAAAATTACTAAATAAACAATAAAATAGACATGCATTCAATAATAAAAACGCTATAATAACCAGTAATATTATATTTAATTAGAATTTGGCATTTTCATCGATAGTACACATGATATATATTTTTTTTTAAAACTTGTATCAGAAGAATTTTATTTCATCCGAAATTATTACATGCAATCAAGTAATTTTAGCATTAAATATGAAAAAAATAAAATAAAATATTAAATTGATAAAACAATTCAAGTTAAATTAAAAGCACAGAAAAATGAAACAGAGAAAAAAAAATCCACTTATCTGTGATACATTTGCAGTTGAAGATGAGAGTCACACCCGAAATCGAAACCAAGGAAGTAGATGCTCGGATCCATAGACAAAGGAATTGAGTCCTTATACTAAATTTAGTTGAATGACGATGTTTTTTTTTTTTTATCATCGATTTTGTGAACTACTATTCACAAGGTAAAGGTTTTGCGTGAATATACCGGGTCACCACTATGGTGAAAAGAGGCAACATTTCTCATACTATATTAATTTATTGCGGTGCTCGCCACACATCGGTTTCGTGTGTTTACATCGCTCTGCGTCCGCCAGGCCAGATTCTCAAAACTATTCTAAGGGGTTGCCATATTCCGTAAGGGACCATGGTCGGGTTTACCACAGGTGCTTAGGCAGAATCACGGAAGTCATACCTGGTTCAGATGGCCTGGTACGTGTAGTGAAAGTAAAAATAAAAGATAAAATTTTGAAAAGGTCTATCAATAGCATCGCAATTCTGCCTGTAGCAAATTTAATATCCTCTGTATAATTGTATATTTTTCTTGCTTATTATTTTTGATATTTGTTGTATTTGTATTTGTTATTTTGATATTTGTGCATATTTTGAATTATTTAGCTTTGTATATTGTAAAAAATTGTGTTTATTGATAATTTGTAACAGTCCACTTCTATATTGATGTATGGTTGAAATTTGTTATTTCAACGTGGGGCGGGATGTTACGGACCATTGCGTCATCCCTTCTCACCTCACCCCTCTTGTACGGAGAAATGGAACCCCCCCCCCTTTTTGTGTACTTTGTTTTTTGTTTCTTCTCTCTGTGTAGTTGTTGTTCGTTCGAGTTTGAATAAAGGAGTTGCAATGCATTGGTAAAAATTCGTTGAATCGTTATTTGGCAATTAAAATTATTCCTGAGCCTTCGACGTATGTGCAAAGTTTGTACACACCTCACTCTCTTTAAATTTCTGCAAAAGTCCGTTGTTGCCGCTATAGGGCAAGAGTTACGCGTAGATGCTACAGTGTAAAAGTTAAACGCAGAAAATCAAAACAGCTGTGTAGAAGTTAGAATCTCACCGTCTACTGTGTAGAATTGGACGCAGGTTCTATAGTGTAGAAGTAGTCGCTACGGCGGCAACTCTCATCTCTTGGAAAGGAGCATCTTCTGTGTATCCTAATGCGGTGTTAAAAAAAATGAACTGATGCAAACATGCAATAATTTATTCATTTTTATTTTCTTACCATTCATTTTGATTTCTGATTATATAAGTAAAGCAGAATCAATTATATATAACTCCAGTACAATAGCAAATTCTCTAATAAATTTCAAAAAAAGATATTTTTGAACGCTTATATGAAGAGAGTTATTGAAAGAAAAGTTGACCTTATAATTTTGAATCTCTACAATACAAGAAAAACCTAAAGAGCCTAATGTAATTCATAGCTTTAACTTTACACCATATTGTCCAATGTTAACACCACGTAATCGCTTAATATTTTAAGCGATATTCCAAAAATTGAACTTTTTAATGCAGCTTTTTTAAAGTGGCGGTGATGAACCACAAGCTTTAAAAATTCGTTATTATTTTATAAGGTAAACTCTAAGCATAGTAACAGGGTAAGATTCCATTAACAGAATGAAACTAGTTAAAGGCGTTGCTCACAACAATT
Source organism: Trichonephila clavata (assembly GCA_019973975.1). NCBI lineage: Eukaryota > Metazoa > Arthropoda > Arachnida > Araneae > Nephilidae > Trichonephila > Trichonephila clavata. The sequence goes on from BMAO01025343.1 coordinate 55,690, forward strand.
AGTCAGACTTTTACATCCGAAATTTGTTGATTAAGTAGTATTAGATTACATATGAAACACATTAGGAAATGTTTAGTGTCGTTTATCATGATCAAAAATGACCTTTAAACAATGGCGCACCATTTGCGCTACATCAGCACCAACGTATAGAACCTATAGATGATTGGTTGGCGTAAGTGCGGGCGTCGGCTATTGATGTAGCGTAAAAAATAGAAGCAGAAAATATCCATCATTGCTATAAGTGTGGGCATCCGTCATAGGGAAAAAAAAACAATTTAAGGAGTCCCCCCCCCCTTCTTTTCCAGTGAATAGTACAAGTTTTCTTTTATTCTTTTTTTACACTGAATGATGTACAAGTGTGCATTCATGTATTATATGTGCTATTTTTTGGAGTCTGTATGAGGTATATATAAAAATAGTTTAAAAAGAAAAACTATTTATGCATGTTTTTTTCTGAATAAAGTATAAAGCACTGCTTTAAATATCTCGTCAAACAAATTCGTTTTAATTTTTACACAATCCGCATAGTTAGTTATCAAACCTATAAATATTTTGTTGTTTTTAATGCTACGTATCTGACGAAGTCAAGTGGCCGAGGTAGCCAAGTGGTCTAGGCATCGGATCGTGGCTAGCATGTCATGAGTTCGATTCCAGTACCACTGAATACCCGCCGTGTAGGGGAGCGATGCACGTTAAATCTGTCGAGAACTCAAACGTCTTCCCTTTTGTGTGGAGAGGGGGTGACAGCTCAGGTGCCGTCCACGTCACTTGACCATGGTTCAGAATTACGCGGGCACGTCCCCAAAAGCCCTCGTGTACAGTGGGACGTTAATATTCACTCACTGACGAAGTCAGATTGAAGCCAATGAAATTCAAAGTGGCAAAGGACTACATGTACGTCTGTCGTTAGCCGCAGCTTTCAGCACCATACAGGTGACAGTATGATTTGGCTTGGTTCCACCCGAATTTTGAGGTAGAACACCCTGGGGTAGTCAGGAGCATCCCACTTTCATCCCTCTTCCACCCACCTCACGAGAGGACTTGGGCTGGACGCCTATCTAGAGTACCCCCATGTCGCTTAGGCTTTATACATTTACAAACATACAGGCCTTCTCCGGGATTCTAACCCAGGCCCAAAGGCACAGCAGATTGTGTTACTAACCACTATACCAGAAGGGCGGCATAAATATTTTAACATCGATTATTGTCGTTTATAAAAATCACATCACGAAGCAATTTTAGGAATATTGATGATGGAACAAGTGTTTATTAATATCGAGCTATAAATCATTACTAGGGCTATTAGCAATAGACCTATTAATTTTGAGCCACACTCAAGTGACAAGGACGACACCTGTGCTGTCATTCCCTATACGAAGTTCCACATCACACCCACCGGAGGTATTTTGAGCCTCAACAGATTTAACGTGCATCGGCCCCTCTTCACGGCGGATCTTCCTTTGCGTGAGTGAATGAATATGAACGTCGTGCTGGAAAGCGACACGAGGGCTTTTGGCGACGGACCTCATCATTTTGAGCCATGGTCAAGCGACGAAGACGACACCTGAGCTGTCACCCCACCAATGGGAGGACGTTTGGGCTCGCTACAGATTCAACGTGCATCGCTCACCCACACAGCGGGTCTTCAGTGGTACTGAGCTCAAACTCATGACATGCCTGCCATAATCCGATACCTTGACCACTTGGCTACCGCAGCCACGATCTTCAATTTCACTAGGGCAAGAACTATTGACACAACGACCTCGAGTCCGTGATCATAACCACTAAACGACCCTGTCTTCCTCGCAATTTTGAATCCAAGTTAAATGATGAGGACGATTGTGAGAGAGCACTTAAATCTCTAAAATTTCACGGCCTTCCAACAAGACGACTTTAAGCCTCGATGACTTGTGCCTACGACTAGACAGATGCAACATCGTACACGTGAGACGACTGCAGCCAAAATATTTAACAATTGATTATTTACAAAAACCATAGGCTAAAAGTGTGACCTCGCATTCCTTAAAAGTTCCTCAGGACTCGGTCTTTAATGACACTATTTTCTCGATCATTAATTAATATTTTATTTTTAAATGGAACCCGCAGCGTTTCCAGGAATCCGATAAAGTAACCAAAAAGATGGTAATCGAAATTCAAGGCTCACAATACCCGAGACTCATTAACACGCTGAGACTTAACCTATTACATTCTAATACGTAGCCGAATTAGAATACAGATCCTTGCGCTCCCGTTTCATTTCCTAGTCTTTTATCGAAAGAGGAAAGGAGAGCAAATAAAGCATCTCGATATATAGAATATTTAAACTACTGATTGTTAGCCAAACAACTTCTAAATCGATTTGTGTGAAGACAGCAATACATATATCAGTTTATACATGATGCAGAGATGCTATGCGCTTTTGAAAAACACATTACAACTCCACCGGTCTTTATAAAAAAATTGACCTAGAAAGATGCGGACGAATGTGCCGAGATTGTATTGGCTTTACGTGGGATCCAATTTCAAAGTTAAGGTCAAGAAGTATGATACGAATCGGTGAAAGGATGACCTCTATGACTTTTGACTTCAAGCTCTGGCAGGTGTCTTGGGAAGGCAATTCTGAAAAAGTTTGTGTTCGAGAAGTTGAAGAATAGAAAACATTTACGTGAAATAACAGTTCAAAGTTTTATATATTCTCCAAGAAGATAAGGGATAGCTGTGGGGGGGGGGGATAACTATAGCTTAATGTAGAGAGTCCATCATCAATGAAATATGAACTTAGAGTTGCGAAACTTAAATTCGAAAATGGAACGAATGCATATCTTGGTTTAGGATCTAAAATGAAATATACTATCTAGTGTGTAATAAATAAGCCTTTATGGGTCCTGAATATGTTGCTCAAATCTCACAAGAAAGTTTTAAAAATATTAAAGCTTAGCAAAATAGTAAATTTTCATAAAATTAATTTTGTTTTGACAGACATTGTAGCTATGACTACAAACGAAAAAGATTTCCGACTATCTGTCCTTAAATCAAGTACTGAGATAAAAACATTAAAGCTTCGTGAAACTTCTTGGTCTTTAATGGAATCAAACTTAAAATCCCTCAACAATAGAGGCTGATTACTCCTTTTCCTCCTTATTTCGTACAAAAATTGATAAAATATTTCATTGATTTGATAAAAAAATCTTTAATAAAAATTTATAGATTACAATTCCGTAAAACGATACATGTAAGACGATTCGGTGAGGTCCCAATCAAAATAAGAGATTGTCCGAATAATTGTGCCACAAATATACTTAAATGTGTAATGTTATATATTTTAGTCATAGATAGGATAGTGTTGAAATTGAAACGCTACTGAATTTCTTCATTTAAAAGAATCGAATAAAATGTTTAGCTTACCTGTTATAAAGACAGGCGATACGAAGTAATTCATAATAAACTATTGCTTTCAAAATAAATATAAATTGACAGTTTAAGCCTCTAAAGAATCACGTGAATTCTTAGTTAACATTAAATTATGTTTCTTGGATAATATACGTAATGAAATTCAATGGACAAAACATTTTTCCTTGCTCACACGGTCACTACAGTAATTAAAACGCACTATATCATTCAATTTAATATAGGTCTACCAAAATATATGAATTGTCGTGCATGTGATATAAAAAATGATTTAAATACATACAATCAACAAAAGATAAACAGCATTAACTTTTGTTAGCACATTATCAGCATGTTTCCTTTTTTTATCTTTTTAGACTATATTTGGTTAATCTACCTAAGCCCCTCTGTGACATATCAACGCCCCCTAATTTTCTCTGGATCTTTTACTGCCCCCCTGAAAGCCTCAAACGCCCACAAGAGGAACTTTCACGTTGAGAGAACCTATGATCTAGACAAATAAGAGTTTTAATTTTAAAAAAGACTTTTTTCCCGAGAAATACTTAAATTCACCTGACTTATTAAAACAAAATTGCATTTTCTTTGAATAGTTCTATTAAAAAATACCCGCTATTTATACGAACTTTTCTGTTGAAAAGTTGTACAAAGAACTCAAAACTCGTCATGTTGCAAAGGCTTTGTTTTCAGTCAAAATTTATTTACAAAAAAAAATATTTACCAATAAAATATTATTGTAAAGTACCATTCACCTTTCTATCTCTTAAAACAAAACAGAAAAATATTTTTTTTTTAACATTTATAAGCCCCGTGCACCACCGAACGTATAACACGGGGGTAAACAACACAGACAGAAGAGAAAGGATTACAACACAAACATCCATGCCTTCTCCGGGATTCGAACCCAGTCCCTGCGGCACCGCAGTCAGCTTCACTGACCACTATACCGGATGGGCGGCCAGAAAAATATTTAAGATTAGGTTTTTCTACTTTTAAAATTTTCTATGAGTGGTTGATTGATTTTTTTATTAACATCGCCTTCCAAAGGTACTGGCGACGAATCGCGTGATCAAAATTAGGAGGACGACACCTGAAGCCTCTGACCTGACACCTCTTTCTCCGGACTTCCAGACTAGGCCAATGAGAAGATTTTGAGCAGATTTATCTGCATCAGCTCCTCTACACGATGTGTCTTTAATAACACCAGGAATCAAATACATGAGTGAACAGAAACAACGCCGAGCTCGAGTATATGATTCTAAAAAATAGGTTACCACGGCCTTTGAAATGTTCAGAACAGTAATTTGAATCTTACATGATAAATTAAAACATGGATTATACTGTATTCAAAGGTTGATTACAGTAGAATATAAGATTTGGATAACATTAAGAATGGATTACAAACTCGAGGGTACAAAACTTGGCAAACTGGAATTTGGAATTGTATTATACTACGCTATGGCCAAAGTTATAAGAAAAAATGCCATTGGAAGTTTGTGGAGTAAATGACACCAATATTTTTTTTCTATTTCATCTAAAGGTTAAGTTTCCTACACTTATTTAACAGTCTCGTTTTAAATCTTCCAAATTCAGAAAAATTTAAGCATAAAACAGATATTACAAACTTTTTACTTTTTCTTTATTCCTATATAGGTACTATATCCGTAAGCATAAAAAACTAGGAGAGAAATTGCAATTTCAAAATTTATCAAAAGAACTTCGTTTAAAATCAACCTATCAAATTTTTAATACAACAGTTGTTTACAACATTTTTATTCAAATTAAATATGATTTGATTCAAATTTTTAAGTCTAACGTCAAAAGCTACTAGCAATGAATAACAAAGCAAAAAGTTAAAATTTTCAGAGTTTCCGTAACATTTTCCATATAACGATAATCGTCACTGAGTAAATAATAAATAACTACGCGTGTAACACACAAACAATATATTCTTACACTCTTAAATATACTACTTCAAAATAATACGAAACATGTATACATTTTTTTTCGTGAATTTCAAATCATTTACCATTCCGGTTTTGTCATTTCACAGAACGCCCTTATTTTTCTTTGTAACCACAATGCAAGCAATACGCGTGATTATGCATCACTGGCCTGCATTGCAATCTCTTAAGAACTCAAAATACCGAAATCTAAATCGACACAAAATTGTCAAAGAACATTTGTCGGTAGCACCCGAGCATTCCCACAGTCGGCCCAACATGGGGTGGAAACTCATCAAACGGTCACGGTCGCCTGCTCCAGAACAAAAGGACGGACGGACATGCGAAATTACATCAGAAACTTGTAACATCAGAAAATCATATTGCAATTACCAGAAAGAAAAGGCAATCAAAATAAAGTGCCCCGCCGCAGTGGGGGGAAAAAAGAGTCAAGATTGAATTCTGAGCATTAACCTTTCGGGAAAATGAATCACGAGAGTGAAATTACCACCAATTATTTATGCATTTTGAGTAGAAAACGGAAACATTCTGCATCTCTAGAGGCCGCATCTTTGCTGTCGAATACCTATGAGGGAAGAATGCGGAGGTAACATTTACGTATTTGGAGGGACTTGCTTTCAAGTTGTCTCGAAAGAAAAAATAATTGCTTGCATCACTTGAGCTTACTTGAATCTTTCAAAGCTCATGAGCGTGATTGATTGATTCATTGAGTGAATATTTACGTCGCGTTTTTCAGCTACTCGAGGGCTTTTGGCGATAGATATCGTCATTTTGAACCAACATCTGAGCTGGTAACCCCTCTTATATTTCACACCACATCAACGGAAGGACGTTTGAGCTCTCGACAGATTTAACGTGCATCTGCCTCCCCTGCATGGCCGGTCTTCAGAGGTTTTTCGCTCGAACACACAATACGCTGGCTATTAGTCCGTTACCTTGACCCCTAGACTACCAAGGTCACAGATGTGAGAGAACGCTCATTAACGTTGCACTATAAAGTAACACGAAAGGTTTTGGCAACGGACCTCGTAATTTTGAACCCTGTCAAGCAACGAGGATGACTCTTGAACTTCCATCACCTCCCAACTATCACACCACACCAACGGAAGGACGTTTGAGCTTCGATAGATTTAACGTGCACCAGTGGCACTAGGAATTGAACTCACGACACGCCCCGGACACGAGTTAGCAACCCTAACCCCTAGGCTACCGCAGCCTGTTTGAACTCGTAATGCGCACCCAATTTATTCTTCGCATGGATCACTCTAAATATGATTATCAGATCATCTTTATTAATATTTCTATTTATTACTCTTGTCTAATATCTTATTGTAAAGGACCATCAATTGGTATGTAACAATGAAATATCAAAAAAGACAGCATTTTCGAATCTATTTTTGTAATTACTCTACAATGACATTTCTTCTCTCCAAAGTAAATACCGTATAGTTTGGAGATAGGTCCGAGAATTTTTAGAACGTTTTTCGAAAGTTTTTGGAAAAGGGTCCATTAGCCATCTGCAAACTACTTCAATCATTTAACTTTTGGGGTGTTTTGAATAGAGGTTTTTATCCCAAAGAAGAAAAGTACATAAATCCTTCATAGTCAGTATCAAAAACTGGTTTTCCATATTGTTCGGGAAATTTCCACTCATTCGTTTGAAATTAGCCATGTATGCGTATACACAAGACGCAAAATGTAAGACCAACACAGATAAACCACAAGATAACAAATGAATTTTGAAAAATATGTTACCTTCAGGTAGAGAAGAAATAAAATTATCACCGTTGACGTCTGGTGTTTTGCTTTACACAGCAATTGGATTGGAAAATATTCCATATGGCAAGATTTTATCGGTCATAGCAACATGTTTGAATATTAAATGAATTTTTCCCCCTATGTGGCATGTAAATGGGTTTCCAATTTGAAGGGAATTTTCGAAGCAAAACAATGGTATGTATCTCAAATACAATTCAAAACAGTCCGCAACATAAATTAAAAATAAATTCATAGTCAATCCCTAATTACTAGTTTTAAATAATAAATGTGATAAGAGAGTACAGAAATCTCTTTCCTATCTTGTGATAACACATTTCAAATCTGAATCAAACGATATGCATTTAAAAAATTCTGCTGCAGCTCTAGAAAAAAAGTTAGCAAACCTCCGCCATTAACTTAATAATAGAAATCTTTCAACTCCTCAAACACATCATGAAATTACGAGTTCGCTGAAGAAAATCACAAGCTCAAAAGATACACTTTTGGAGGCCGATATGATCAAATAATCCTCTCTTTCTTCTTCCATAAAAATAGCTATTAAAAAAAGAACTCTTAAAAGAAAAACCCACAGCAGCAAAACGCAAACATCCTAAAACTGTAAAAATTTGATATTTGGTGCAAAGAAACAAAGGCTTTTTATCTTCCATCTCGAACAATTTAGAAAAACCAACACAAAAATACTGTGTTTGAGCATGGAAAGAAAAACAAAAATACAAAAAGGGCTTTCGCCGAAAAATATGACTGGCAGCAGTACTTTGACCCTTTCTAAAGAATAAAAATATAGTAGAAAAGGCGGGAAACGAAACAATGCAAATAAAGATCTTGACGACTTCGCTGATTTTCTAAAGTAGGCCAAGGAAGTACACCTTCTTCGGGGAAGAAAAGAAAGTTAAATAATAATTCGTAGTTAAATGGTCATCTCCCCACCCATAGAACGTCGCTTTGGGAAGGCTGTTGATAGCGTCGACTGAAGTTTTAGCGAAGATACCAAAGCGAGAAAGAATGAGATCACTTGGCTTTCTTTTTCTGTCATGTTTTAAATTCGAACAGTCTGTTTCTAATAATAGGTAGTGATTTGGAGTTGAATATCTCTGAAATGTAACTATGCTGTACGCGATTGTTTTAAATGTAAAACAAAGATACAAATAGCATTCAAAATAAAATTCAAAAGGATGTCAAATTTTAAAACATAAGCAAAGGACACAAATGTTTAGAAATATAAAAATGGCGCATGCTATTATGGGACAGATAATAATTGGTTTTTAATGGAATCAAATATAGTTTCCTTTTAAAGGAAATGTATGCCATCAAATCAGACGTGCAAAACTAGATTTAATAAGAAAGTAAATGCAGATGCGGATTAAGATATTTAGAGGCCCCAGGCGGTAAAAGATTTGAGGCCCATGGGCTTAAGTCGAAAAACAAAAATAGTGTAAGAGAGTCGCTTACATTAAATTCTCAAAATAAAATGTATTGCTATAATAAAACTCATCGGCCAAACAAAAATCATAACTGTATATAAAAAAAAAATTAAAAACCTTTCTTAAGAGCTTACAGTTTTGCTATACAGTTTGATTTCTCTTTGGCAAATTCATCAATTATTTTTACCATATCTATTTTGACCAAAACATTTTATTCTGTATATAATATGGCCATGTTGCTCAATTTGTCTTTTCTCCCATAGTACTTAAATTATTTTTAACACATTTTAAAACTAAAATGATCATTCACCTGATGCATTCGATATGGGTACTGTTAAAAATATTTTCAAAAGTTTTTCTACATTAGAATTTCTCTTGCATATCGATAAATTTCTAGCGAGGGTTTCATTGTATCTTTTCATTTTTTGTTCCAAGGTGGCGTGGTTGGTTTGTCGCTGGCCTTTGCACTCATCAAGCCTACCAGCGCTGGGGGCCCCTGGCGGCCGCCAGGTCCGACACCCGCTTAATCCGCCACTGAGTACATGGTTTATACAACTCTACAGCAAATCAAAAGAATACTATATGTTATATAATAAACATCTGTTCTGAAGTATTTTAAAAACTACATTTGCATAACTGTTTCAATAAAAAATTGCTGATATAATGTAATGTATATCATATATATTCTGACCTCTTAAAATTTAGAAACACATTCATATGAATACCCAATACCATATTTAAATTGAATATTAACCTTATATCTAAATATAAGAGTCGAAATACGAAACCCCATTATTCTATCGCGAGTTTTGATAACATCAAAGGAAAACATGCGAAATAATGAGAACAGTTAATGATTCAGCGAGGAGTGAATATTAGCGTCGCACTGTTTAGCAACACGAGGGTGGCCGCGGTAGCCACGGGATCTAGGCATCGAATCGTGGCTAGCGTGTCATGAGTTCGATCCCAGTACCACTGAAGACCCACCGTGTAGGGGAGCGATGCCCGTAAAATCTGTCGAGAGCTCAAACGTCCTCCCGTTGGTGTGGTGTGGTAGTTAGGAGAGAAGGGGTGCCAGCTCAGGTGTCGTCCACGTCACTTGACCATGGTTCAAAATGACGCGGACCGTCCCCAAAAGCCCTCGTGTAGCTGAACAATGGGACGTTAATATTCACTCACTCGCTACACGAGGGCTTTTGGCTATGGGCCTCGTCATTTTGAATCAGGGTCAAGTGTCGAGGATGACACCTGAGCTGGCACCCTCCTTTCCTAACTACCTCACCAGTTAATGATTCTAAGAAAAGAAAAAACAGTTACCAGAATTTCTTACAAATAGAAATTGTTTCATTAAAAGTCGCTTGCAAATTTGATAAATTTCATAACATTAAATTTTAAAAAATTAAATGTCCCACTCTATTGGTTTTAAATTAATGTGGTATACATGGAAATGTTAAAGATTAAACTCTTCATTCTAAATCACGGTCGCACAAGGAGGAGGATGCCTGAGTTGGCCTCTGATTCTTCAGATATTCACCTATGTTTCTAAAAAATACCTATGAAAAGATTTAAGGCACTCATTATATAAATTGGTCATAATTACTTACATGTTCTTTGATAGAATTGAGAATTTCAATCCTGGAAACCACATAATTCTGAATCATTTCTATCAAACATTCTGCCTCATTTGGTGTCCCAAACTATACCTGCAATCTCCGGGTTGCGACAAGTTTACATTTTATTAAACTAAATACTACATAGAATCTCTCGATTTTGAAATTCTAGACATGGAACTTATCGCAAACATCATTAAATAACAGTACCATGTTTCTACCGATCCCATTGGATGTGTGTGTGTGTGTGAATGGGATTTTATCGATAATATCTTCTCCTCATTCTCTTAATAATATATTGCGATTCTAGCATAATACGTGCCCAGACGCACAGAACGCCTTTCTGATTCCTCTAGCAGAAGCTTTAATCAGATATCACCTCTTCAACACATGGTACTCTTACAGATTAGCTTTGAGGTACAGTTACAGAGAAATGGAGGAAAGAGAAAATGTTCCATGTGACTTGTATTTATTTTTCTTTTCTTTTAAACGAATAGGTTTTTAGTATTGTCATCACAATCTTACACCTGTAAAGCAAAGATAATTTTGCAGCATGAAGAGATATTACACAAATTTTGGGTTACTTTTCCACCCATCACGTTTGTTGAATTGGTGGCATGAATCTGAAAAGATGACGATTTATTCCCTATATTATCCCAATATCACTCATCTTGTTTTTGAATTAATTTTTCAGTGTGAAATTCCATTTATTGTCATTAATGGTCATTTTTTCTACTGACAATAATATTTTAATTCTAGCCGGCTGGTGCGTGCGCCGCGCTACACGAGGGTTCCTTAGTCAAACGAATGGCCTCCACTAAAACAATACCAGCCACGAGCTCGATGTCGTGGCTACTCGCTCACATTGACTGAATGAAAAGAAACGAGCCTTACAGTAGTCGCATACATCTGACATGTTATCAGGGTAAATTCGCAATAGCAACTTAAATCCTGAAAAAGATGAATCGAGTAGGATTGGAAATAATTTTCTATGGAATAATTATATCTTTAATGAAAATTTTATTTAATTAACACAAGGAGTAATGCAATTTTTTATCCAAAATAGTTATTCTTGTTCAATTTGGGGAAGAATGGTAATAACTAAAATATGGCACATATACCTGTGATTTCAAAGTGCTTAAAAACCGTTGAAAAATAGTGTCAATAACAATACCACTGTTAGTTGTCGAAACATTTTGATTTGTGTTCATTTCGAGCTTGAGTTCATAATTAAAAAAAAGCTACGAGTGTCTCAGCTTCTGGCGAACTGAAGTTAACGTTAAAATTGCCACTCAGAATAATGGGAAGCGAGTGATAGTTTTTTTTAAAGAGCAGAACCACCTTCGTTATATGGTAAAAGTTAAAAATGCAGGAAATCTTAAATTTTTTGAACCGTTTGATTCGAAAAAATATATGCGACCACCGAAATCACTGTTTGTCCATTATCAAATAAGCATTTTGCCGCACATATGTCCCCAGTATCTTGACAAACAATACCCAGTCCACTTGTTTGACGATGAGTAATATCCATATGAAGAGCCACAACATGTAAGGTGTTCTGTTTGCGATAGATCGCAACACCAGCTGCTCTGTGGCCCGGTTGTTTAAATTGTACGCAGCAATCGAAGTCAGGTATCGAAACACGTTCGTTATTATCTAACCACGTCTCTAACAACATGAGTAACGTACAATTTTGTGAAATAACGTCGAAGTCTGTTTGGTGAGCCCTCAGACTTTGACAATTGAGCGTAAGGATCGCAAGTTTATCCTTGGTGAAATCTAATAAGACTTGCTGGTATGTGCGAAGTGGATTTAGAGTCAAGTGCAAGCGAAACAAAGTTTTTGAATTAGAATCTTTTGAAATGCTAAATTTAACATTATAAAAAAAGGCTGGCGGCTTAATGGCTACTAGAGTTGGACCCCACACGGATATATCTTTACAAGATCCAGTTAAAGGACTTAACTTCTTCTCTGATTCTCAATCGAGGAAACAAAACAAAAACAAAGATTCCATGGCCTAGACCACAGGGGGTAAGGGGCGGAGCCCCAACCGAATGAAGGAGAAAAAACAGAACTTCACTGCGAGGGTAGCGAAGAGACACCACCAAGTGTGCTGATTGGTCAAATTAAATAGCACGCGCTTCCCCAACTTCCTGTTACACATTGCCGTCCCTTTTGAGGAAATCGCTCCTACAAATATCCAGCAACCTAGAGGGAAGATGTTACATATCAAAAACATGACGAGAAAGCCAAAAGACGGCTATAAAATTTTACCTCTTTTCCAAGTATACACATTATGTTCTTTGAGAACTTAACGATTTGTATCCTGAAGCAACTGTAGTGTGGTGTGGAAATTGAGATACAATAATTATAGCTCAGTTATTCTCATCATCATTTGACCACGACTGTTTTTTCTTACACCGATAGATCTAATATATAGCCGTGAAAGAGAGAGACTAAACTTCAAACCAAATAAGCCAGCGTTTCTCAAACTGTGGGGCGCACCCCTAAGGGGGCGTGATAACCCTGCGTGGAGGGCGCAAGCATAACGAAAAGTCGAAAATAAAAGATTATTTAAAAATTTTATTAATTTACTGAAATGAAGCAAAACAAAATAGATTTTGACAAAATAAAAATTAAAATACACATATACACTGATATGATGTACTTATTAATGTATCAGCACTGCACAACGTATTTCATAATTAATTTAATAATACTAAGTTAAGAACAAGTTTAATAATTACCAGTGATTCCGTGAGCTTGTCATATATAAAATTATATGCAAAATTTAATACTTGTCTTGATAATTTGAGCGGTTTATAATTGAAGTTGTATTGTAGCAGCAGCTTCTAAGTACACTATTACTGAATTCAATACATTGTTCTTGTAAGGAGGGGGAAAAGGAAAGCGATGAAAATTATCACTGAAAATTGTGTCGCAAATATTGAAAGTTTGAGAAGCACTGAACTAATCCAGTCCATGGTTAGAAGTCCACTATTCTCGTAACATGCTCCAGTACGCCGCGTAATATATTCTTCTGATTTTGACGATGTTCGGGGGGGGGGGAGTACAAAATTAATTATTTAATAAGTAATTAGCATTAATTAGTAAAATTAATTATTGATAACATTAATTTTTGTGCTATATACATAGGATTATAATCAATAAAAATATTTTTTTATTGATTATAATCCAAAATCCCTTTATTGGGGGGGGGGGTCTTGACTCCAGAACCCTCCCCTTGTGGGTGCCACTGTGTTCAGTGGTAAAATCTAGATTTGAATATACACTCATACACAAAAAAAAATTAGGGCACCAAGAAATAATTGCGGGTTCGTAACGAAACTTCGCATGAAGGTACATGTCGGGGGGATATGCTAGTCATTAGAAATACAGCGTGATTGTGCATTACGTATAGCCGGTAGAGGGAGTTTAACGTTATTCTCCGTAGAGTATAAAACAGGTAAACAAAGCTTGTTTGTGTGTGCTGAATCATTTACAAAGGAAGAGCTCATGCTACACATGCGTGTATTACGCCATTTTCGAAGACAATATGAGAAGCTGTCGCAGTTTGAGAGGGGGAGAATCAGCAGCATGATGGAAGCTGGGTGGTTAGCTAAGCGAATAGCTCGTCAATTAGTCCTCTCTGATTATGTTGTGAGGAGGTGTTGGGACCAGTGGATCCGAGAGATGTTATTTACACGACCAGGCTCAGTACGCTCTCGACAGACCAGTCTTCAAGAAGACCATCACATCGTAAGAAATGCACGCGTACAGGCAATTGCTTCATCGGCCGCCATCCAGGCATGGGTAGCACCTTCACTAGGGGCCCCTGTGTCTTCTGGAACCATAGGAAGGTGCCTGGCTGAAGGACATTTGGGATGGCGGCACCTATTACGTGTGCTGCCCTTGACGCCCACCCATCGACGCCTCCATTTGAAGTAGTGCCACACACGAGGACTGCAACGGAATGGAACCAGGTCGTCTTTAGCGACGAATCCAGATTCAATCTCGGCAGTGATGACGTTCGTGTTCGTGTGTGGAGACCCATGGGGAACGCCTCAATCCTGTCTTTGCTTTACAGCGACACACCGCCCCCACAGCTGGTGTGATGGTATGGGGTGTCATTGTCTACAATTCACGGTCACCCCTAGTATTGGTCCGTGGCACCATGACAGCACAGCGGTATGTCCATGACATCGTGCAACCACATGTGTTGCCAATCATGCAACGGCTCCCAGGAGCCATTTTTCAACAAGACAATGCTCGGCCTCACACGGCAAAGGTTTCACAAGACTGTCTCCGCACTGTTACTACCCTTCCTTGTTCTGCTCCATCCCTTCATTTGTCTCCAATCGAGCATATCTGGAACCATTTGGGACGGCATCCCATGCGTTTGAACGAACTAGAGGCAAGGTTACAGCAAATATGGAACGAAATATCTCAAGACATCATACAGAACTTGTATGCATCAATGCCGGATCGTATCGCATCGTGCATTCGCGCTAGAGGGGGTTCCAACAGGGTATTAAATCCTCCGTTCTTTTGCCTTTTTCTCTGAAATAAATGATCCTTTTTTCTTTGATTTTCTAATCATTTACTTATATCAAAGTAGTCATTACGTATGTAAAATTTCGTTTCGTTTTGACGAGACCTTCTTGGTGCACTAATTTTTTTGTCCATGACTGTATAATCCTTCAATAATGCTGACGAATGTTTTGTTGCTTTGCCCATTATTAAGGATAGTTTCAATATTTAAATATATTTGAGTTAAGAAATACTACATTTGAGATAAATACATGTCTTTAATGTTGAAAAATAAAAAAAAAATTCTCTCTCTCTCTATATATATATATACTAAATTGTGCTATAAATCTACAGAAAGAAAGCAAAGTAGAAGTATAACCAGACAGTATAGATAAAAAAAAGTAAGATAGCCTCAGAAGTACAATAGAAAACTCTTAGCCTTAAGAACTAAGATTGCAGGTTTAAACATTGTTTTTTCAGGCCACACAACCTTCACCTGTAATTTCTTTATACTACTGGGCAGTAGGGAAAAGAAATAAGAATAAAATAACATTAGAAGATAAATAGAGTAACACTAAATTACCGAAGCTAATAGCAAGTAAAATAAGAAGGAAAAATGAATCTGAAATTCATTTTTCCCATACACATACAGATTACTATTTCCCTGTCTCTTCCATTTTATATGCAATTATACAAATGGAATAAAAGTAACACGTATTTGAATAATCTTTACCTTATTCTACAATATTTAACAAGAAAACTAGCTATTTTTATATAAAATTATATAATAAAAAAAATTCCTGTTACATTTATTTCTTTACCTTGTTTTTGAAATCCTTGTAATCACGTTCTACCAATTTCAAAGGGCCACAAAAACACAACCAAAAAACAAGTTCTTTATGAGACCATTAACGCCATAAATAAACTCCTCCAAAATAAAGAGTTAACACTTCCCCTAAGTGGACCACCGAAGACCGTAATTACGGCCGCATATGGAGAAGTCGTGAAATGAAGCATCGGTTCATGGCATCACAGCAACACGTTACCGAATAAGGCACACTCAGTCCATTGTTCTAGCGAAGGGGCCCTTGCAGGTGAACCCATGTCTGAAGGAACGGAAATCAACGTTCCCACGTCTTCCTGCTAACACTGGGAGGTATGGCGTAAATTATATGGAGTTAATGCCCCTTTTGGATACAGCCTTATTTGTTTCAACGGGGTTAATTTGTCAGTTTCATGCGTTTTTCCGTGTTATATAAAGACGGACGATCTTTTAAAAAATGGTCCAAAAACAAGATGGAAATAAACTTAAGGTGGTCGAATTAGACACTTTTTTTTCTTTCGTTCTACATTACTATTTTGGAACAATGGAAAACATTTATAGGAGATCCGCAAGAGAGAAAAAATATTCGACACAAAAAATGGTCCATTAGGATGTCTTCTAATCGGTTAGAAGGTAACGTTGTCACATTGCACAGTTTTAAAATGATTCTGAATTTTAATGAGGTATTGATGCATTGAAGCTATAGTATGACCTATTGACGAATGTACGGGTCATTTCCTAAAGGAAGACCTCCAGGGATAATTCAGAATTTAAATAAAGATGGAAATTATCAAAAATAAAGGAGGAAGTGAAGTGGAATAGTGATGTTTTTTTTTTTTTTTTTTTTTTCCGTAAAGAAAGTATATGCACGTAGTAAGATGATTAGTATATCCGATAAAAAAAACTATTAACTCGTTTCTTTTGACTTAATCACCGATATATTCAAGGAAATTTTTTTTTAAATATAAGTATTACTTTAACTTTAAAAAACACTTCAAATGAAAGATTTCAAATTTTAAAATGAAGAGAGAGAAAGAGAATTATACAGAGTAACGTATAATTGTATTAAAGTTCAATTATATATAAGAATAATAAAATAAATTTTACATGCTTATAAGTTCACATCTCCGTAATGATTTCAAACATTATTTATGAAAATTTATTGATCGTTTGTTAACGATGCACTTTAAAGCTACACTCGTAGACCGCGGTAGCCTAGTGGTCAAGGTAATGGACTCGTAATCGGCGTGTCATGAGTTCCTACCTAGTACCACTGAAGACCCGCCTTGTAGAGGAACGATGCCCGAGATTTCATCCTCGTCACTTAACCATGGCTTAGAATTACGAGGTCTGTCGCGAAAAGCCATTGAGTAGTGGAAGAGTGCGACATGAATATTCACTAGCTCACTTAAAAATACAAGTGGGCACCTGATGATCTTAACTTCCAAGCTAGGCCAATGTGAGGACGTAGAACTGTGACAACCTTAAAGTGCTCAAGTCTTTTAAATGGCCCTTGGTCTAGAACAAGTGGCGTAACGAAGAAATTAGGGCCCTATTTCAAAGTCAGACCCCAAGCCTGATCTTACAAAGAATTGCAAAACCTTAACCTTTGGGCCCTCACCCCTGCGATGTGGGGGTTGCGGAGGTGCACGTTACAACAGTGACGCAAACCCACGGCTCAACTAGAGCAACGTCGATTACAAGTTTGCGAATATTACCAATTAACTTCAGAGGACAGTTCTTTGTAAAAGAAAGATTTAACACTTTGTTGATGCTCTAAAAGTCTCACAAAAATTCTCATTTTGATTCTGAAACTAAGTAAAGTCATTCTGTATAGGAAAAAACTATAGTAGGGAAAAAATTAGGATTGAAAACATGCGATTTAAATGTAGTTTATAAATACATGTGATAGAAAATCGAATCGCGATTAGTATCAAGTGAGTGAATATAAACGTCGCACTGTTCAGCTACACGAGGGCTTTTGATGACGGATCTCGTAATTTTTGCACCATGGTCAAGTGTCGAGAACGACACCTCAGCTGGCACCACCCCTCTCCTAATTACCACACCACACCGACGGGAGAACGTTTGAGCTCTCAACAAATTTAACATGCATCGCGCCCCTACAAGGTGGGTGCAATTAGTGTCAAGGGTAGAAATTATTTAATGAATAAAATTGTACACGCTTGTTTTTTTAATGTGCCACGCGTTATTAGTCTAAGGTCAAATTTCTAAGGCGGGAAAAATAATTTGCAAACTTTGCAAGCTGTGTGTAAGTTTTTGTATGCTTCGCAAGCTAAATGTAGGCAATAAAATAAATGAAGTCAAAACAAGGCAATAAATTCTACATTTTTTTTATTAAAGTAACTGGAATTTCGCGAACAGGTTGTAAAATTTCTATTAATGAGCAGGGAATAAACTTCTACCAGTAGATTCTCGAGGATGGAAGTTCTTCTCCACATAATGTTCCAATTTTTTCTAAAATTGTTTGGTTCTAAAGACCCTGTCTTTTTATAAATAATGTCAATGGTTGAATTTTAAATTGTTATTCTTATTACTATCTTCATATTTTCATTTTTGTGATTTTGATGTTTACTATTTAACAGTTAAAAAAAATGAATGAATACCGAAAAGTTAACTAAACTCGATATACATTTAAATGTTAATACTAAAAATAAAATATAATCTTTTGAAGAGGCAACATTAGTGCTTACAATATGTAAATCAAGTTAATGTTGAGTGTTGAACGCTGCATTGGAAAGCAACAAGAGGGCAATAGCGACGGACCACATAATTTTGAACTTCGATCTAGTGAATAAGACGACACTTGATCTGGCACCCCCTCTTCAAACTTCCACACATTTCCAACGGTCGAACGTTGAGCCTAGATAGACTGAACATGCATCAACCCATCTACACGGCAAGTCTTCAGTGGCATTTTGAATGAAAATAAACGTCGCACTATTCAGCTCCTCGAGGGCTTTTGGTGATGGATCTCGAAATTTTGAACCATGGTTAAAGTGATGAGGACGTCACCTGAACTGCCACAAACTATCCTAACTTTTACACCACACCAACGGGAGAACTTAAGATCATCGACAGATTTAACGTGCATCCCCCCCCCCTACACTTAGGGTCTTGAGCAGTACAAGGCTCGAACTCATGACACGGCGGCCACGAGTCCGTTACTTTGACCACTAGGATGCCACTCAAGTGAATGTTGAAATTTCGGTCCTAATAGCACTCATTAACTAAATGCCCGTGAACTGTTCTAAAGTCGTTCATAATCTGAGAGTATAAGTGTTCTAGACAGAGTTTGAAGTATCTCTGTCTTTTCACTCTGAAGTCTCAGTTGGATTCGCATATGTCTTTCCGAAAATAGCACTATATCTATTTGTCTATCGGTAATGACTGACATTTCAGTCGTACTATACAGTATTTTATTACACTATTTAAACTCTCTTGTTATTTCCATAATAAAATCTATTATTTCCGTTATAAAAATGGAGATGCAATAAGAAGGGAGAAAAATCGTCTTATTTTCCAGCAATGTAATGGTATAAAAACATCAAATATGTTTAAAAATAGACGCGCAAAAAAGAAATAAAAACACATTTTTATTTGATGCTAAACATTGCACATTTCTAGAAGACAATTTTAAAATATTTGAAGAGGAAAGAGAGAGAGAAAGAATATGTAAACTGAAACATCACCTGCGTTACATTAATAAAGAAATATGTGTACTAAGCAAATAAATAGCAATACACATTTGCTACTTGTTTCATACTTGTTAGAAAACACGCGACAAACCTAAAAATTTAGTTAAATAATTTACGAAAAAATAATCTTTAAGACTATAGAAGAAAGATACCAAGTAAACAATAAAAATGTCATGGTGGTCTCAACTTTGAAATACACATTAATTTACCTTATATTGAAAACTATCCATTATACTGCCCTCTTTGCTGGGTATCTCATGATATTGTACAACTCTATATATTGTTTTTAATTTATTTATATCAGAGTCTTAGTAGAAGCTTTCAAATGCAATGAAAAACACCCTTCTAGACCTCGCCTCTTGATTTAAAAAGGACAGGATTTGAATTTTTAAGACGGAAGTTTTTGTCTTTTACTCCCCCGTAACCTTCCCTCTCCGCGAAATCGATTCACCAAAAAAACAATTTTTAGCAAACTTCTACTCAACAAAGAAACCTGTTTGCCAAATTCGACGTTTATAGGGTGTTAGTTTTGTTTAAAGAGCAGAAAATAAACAGTTTTTGACTACATATAATTCTTTGAGGTTAAAATTAAATAATTAAACTCTTTTACACGTTATTTATAAAGGAATGAGGTTTCAAAACACTGTAAAATATTTACAATATAATCACAATTTTAAAAATAAGCATATGAAATTAAGAAATATTTCTGTAAAAAGTACAAAGTAAATTTTACGTTGCGCGTAATTTCTAGAATAGTAGACTTTGATGTATAAAAATATATAGAGTTATAAAATGTATCGTGATTACCTAATTGTAGTATTATACATCTTTTTTATTTAAAAAAAATATATGGATTGTATTGAATTTTTAAAAAAAAAAGGATTAAAATATCAATATTTTTTTTAAATGTAATGTGTTTCTTATTTTTTTTAAAAAAATGTTATTTACTATTTTATTTATATAAAAATACTACAGTGTAATAAGGATATATTTAGCTTCGTAAATCAACTTATTGCTAGTAATTAGACTATAATTTAGAAAATATCATGTGCAACACAGAACAATATTTCTGACAGAAATGTTTTTTATTTTCATATGCGTATAATTTTTAAACTATGATTATGTTTAAATATTTTGAACTTTTTTTCAGACCTTTTCCTTTATATATAACGTGCAAAAGAATCGAATTGCTTAATTTTAACCTCAAGGAATTATATCGAATCGAAAATTGTTTATATTTTCAGCTTTTCGAGACAAAATTGGCACACCTGAAATCCTTTTGAAACCTTTGGGGGGAGGGTGGGGTCAATTACTTCAAATCTCGTTCTTAACATACCATTAATCAACATAAGTAACATGCTTGCAAAATATCAAGTCAGTGCTTCTAATAGCTCAAAAATGGGATCTATTTACCTATAACGCCCTCATAATCCTCCTTAGGTGTCAATTTCTGCGAAACTCGTTTTCGTCGGATGCCTGTTCAACAAAATGAACATGCCTGCCAAATTTCAAATTTGTAGATCTAATAGCTTTGGAAATCTCATGATGAGCGAGCGAGTCTCTCTTTTCTGCTATTGAAAGCTTCGCTTAGAATTATTATTAATATTATTATTCAAACAATTACATTGTGATGAACGGAAAATCATGCGATTACAAATGCTCAAATTTGTATTTATTATTTTACCTTGAAGCTCTCGAGAGAATGACATGCTTAACATAAAACAAGATATCAATCATTGGCATGGCCAAGTAATTTTAGCGCGTTTTTCACATGTTGTATTTTACAATGAAGCAACTAATGAACGTTTTACTAACAAAAAGTAGTACTATACTTTAAAAAAAAGCAGAAAATTTAAAAAATTATTTAAAAAAAAAAATTTAATTAAATTTAAGTATGATTCGGCTCATCTAGGACACAAATGCGATGCAATGTCGAAAACCCGAGGTCAATCGGTTAATTATTGGTTGAGAAAAAGGTACGACAAAATATGGAACGAAGACGAAATTTGCGTCCTAATAGCACTTTTTTTACACTACGTGAAAAACGCGCTAAAAATTCACAGAATGTAGTTATTTCATACGCTCCGAGCTCACAGTCATGTTTACATTTCCCACACTACAGCCATCAACAAACATTCGAAAAACAGTAGGGTGAGGTACAGGAGAGGAGGGTATGGACAAAAGGGTGTTGCTTCTATTATATAGGTCGATGCGCTTTGTTGTCATAACTAAAGAAAAGATTGGCAAAGGGCAATCATTTACGCCACCATCCCGGAAACGAAGAATTCAATACATCAGACGATAAAGTAAAATTACACAGCTTGATGGATTCACCGGAAGATGAAGAGTAAAGATAAGAGTATTGAAATTTAAACGGAATTTCGATAATGAAAAGTTCTAAATAATTGCATTTATTTTACGAAGTGAATCGAAATAATTGATTTACAAATCTCGTATGGTTGGAATACTGAGATGGAAAATTATGAGTAATTTATCTGTAAATACAAATAGCAAAGTAGAAATGTTGTGTAGAATTCGTAGAAGTAAATTTCCCTATTATAATACCGAATTCATTTACTATATGCTCTATTGATTCCCATAAATGTAGTGGAAATAAAATAATTATATCAAGGAATTGTTACTTAAAACATTCTTATATCTATAGTTTTGTTCCTTCTCATTTTATTTTGTAGTTCGAAAACTATCCGATATTTTATTGCCTTTTTCCTAACACGCATCTGATATTAACAGTCCGTTTCCCTTTTCTTGCATGCATTTAACTGACTGATTACGTACGGAACCATATAAATGGATCCTTTTTTATATTTAGTGTCACTTGAATTAGAATATATACATAAAATTGTTTTAAGAATATTATTAAAAAAAATAATTTTTGAATGTTTTTTTTTTTTTTTTTTTTTTTTTTTGGCAAAAAGTGGAGAAAGAATGACACTTTCAAATTTTCCTTTCATAAAAAAATGCTTCGAAAGAATAATATTTTGCCTATATACAGCTAAGACTTCTGTACAAAGCTTGAAATAGGATTTGGGAAATATATAATTTAAAAATGAGACTTCCCCTATTCGCATTTCCACACATATATCAGAGCAGAAAAATTTTAACCAAAAACTCCTTTTAATTTTCTCAATGGATCGTAACTCTGAAAATGTGAATTTTTCAAAAATTCATGTTAAGGCTCAATAGAAGAATCTTATCTGTGCTTAGGAGAATATATTATTGCAGAAGCATTTTCTATAAGAGGAGAGAATCTTGATAATTTCGCGTTCTTTCTGGCCGTGGGTAGCCTAGTGATTAGAGCATCGGACTCCAGACCGGAAGGCCCGGGTTCGATGCCCGATACCACCAAATACCCTACGATAGTGCTTCTCAAACTTTGAATATTCGCGACCCAATATTCAGTCATAATTTTCATCACCCCCCTCCATACAATAACAATGTATTAAATTCAATAATACTATACTTTGAACCTAAAGCTACAGCACGATTTCAACCTCTTACGTGCCACCGACGTATATAAACGTCTCGCTAACCAAAACGATAATTACCATGGACGTACATATACGTCTCTCCAAAGTACGATCTTTTCTGTGCCCTTTTATCCAAGAAATTATTCCGAAGGCTTTGGAATTCTATAAAAGGACATTTACAGTGTTTGTGAAGGATTTACTTATTTCATAGGATTTGCTAATTTATTCCTTTTCTTCTCCCCAATACATCCCATTCGGGCACCTACGTGGAAAACGGTGCATTGGGGAGCGATTTGCGTAACTTTTAAACCGGCAGTTAAGGGATTAATTATATATAAACTGTACATATCATCAAGATAAATATTAATTTTTGGATATCATTTTTTACATGACAAGCCCATGGGCTCATTGGTAATTTTTAAACTGGTTCTTAACTTAGTACTGTTAATTTAATTATGTCGCTTTCGTAATTCATTTGTGGATCATTCTGATATTTAAAAAGTATTTAAAGAAAAATACAAACATATCGGAAGATAAACGTGATCCCATAGAAACCTTCAATACTTTTTTTTTCTTTCGGATACCTTTTATTACATTAAAATCTATGCAATAGGCTTGTCTTGAAGAGAGAGAGAAATAGAGAATGGTCCGTAGAATCTCTCTCAATATTACTAACACGAATTTAAAATGGCCTCGCTACACAGAAATCTTAACGGAATTTCAAGGACTCAATGCACATACAAATTATTTGAGAATTTTGCATAAAATACTCTTTCTTATTTAAATTACACTTTATATATCATTTTAAGAAAGCTTACGTAAATATTTCATTCAGTGATTAAAAAAAATTAAAAAACGATATACTGTATTATGCATTTCAACATAAATGTCTATTTAAATATTCTTATGAAAGAGCCAAAAATATTTTATATGTCATAATTATTTTAACGAAGCATGATGAATCCGATATCCTATTCAGGTAAACATTGTGCGTTAATTTTTCACGCATGAAATCATTTTCATTTCGTGTTTAGTTTATTTTTGGTTCCATTTTCGCTTTTATTACGCGAAAAGTCAAATCTCCATTAAACGCAGCTAATCCATATCATGCCTAACACAATTATCTTTCTATTATGAAATACTTATTTGCCTCCGTATTAAAATTCACAAAATGCCTCAGTTCGAGCGATTATTTGCTTTTCCAAACAATTTCAGCTCTCTTTTGCCGATAAAAAGCAAATTAATATCGACTTACTTAAAATTCCTGTTTGAATTACACAGCACAATAGTCAATTCCTGAATATATCACATTACTCGCTAGAAAAGAAGATAAAAATTAAACATTCTTTTGTATTCCGAAAAGGTGTCGAAATTTACAAACATGAAATAAAAAAAGGAAACATATTTTTCACAAGACCCATTCAAATATCAAACAGAAAATATTCAAATCGCGTCGGGTAAAGGGACAAAAAAAAAGGCTTCAAACAGTTAAAACTCACGCAGTCAAGAATGAATCCATATCTCATCCGAACAAAAAGTGTCGAGGAAAAAAAATGCAAACAAAAACCCGAAGTCCACTTCTACATGCCCGTCACGTACACGAGGCCTCAGTACACGTACTCCAGCGTTTCGTAGTCGGGGCTCTGTGGACCGTGCTCTGAAACGCTCGACCGCTTGTCGTTTTTGACACGCACAGACGTTCCCCGTACCAGATCAGTTTCCGGTTTCCCCCTTCAGCCAATTGCAACCTGCTTTAAAATCGGAAACCGAACAGAAAGACTTAGTTTAGTACCTGGATCGAATGGATTGCGATTTGCCTATGTTAATGATACTCTTATTCTCGAATAGCATTAAAAGTTTCAAGGAGTGGGTAATTGTGACGGTAAATTAGATGCAATGTCGATAAAAGATTTAACACAATCAATGCAGATTAGATTATTTAATGGCATAAAGTGAAAGTTAAATTGATTGTTGATTAATATTTTAGCGATGATGAGCATCAGTTAATCTGGCTTTCGTTTTTTGTATCAAATTTATTTATGATTGCTTAATCGAAAACAAATTTGATGTTGACAGTGATGAGTTTATAGTTGTGACGAGAACTTTATAGTTTAATATTCCAATGGTCAATGCGATTTTAAAGAGGAATAACGTTAATCTTATGATTACCTGATAAAATATATTCTTAATAAAAATATTTCTTTCTTAATTTTTCAATTTAAATATATATCTATTAAGGTTTAAACGCTTTAACAGATGCAAAGATTAAATATCTGCTATAACACCGAGTAACCACATTTTTAACCGAAAGAAATATCATTCATAACATGTGCATTTGGTACTTGGTCTAATTTAAAAGTTTTCTACTTGAAATGGATAATAGAGATTAAATAAAAGTTTTAATCCAATTTATTTTTTATTAGTTTTTGAACAGCTTTAACAAATTCCATACATTTTAATTTATGGCACTGCCTCCTTTACGAAAGAAATAACTCTTTTCAGTTTGATTGATAGATTAACTATCACAGTAGTGAAACGAATCTACAAGACGGCTATTGGCAGGAGACTTCATAATTTTAAACTACGGTCAAGTAAGAGAGTGAGTGAATATTTACATCGCACACAATGTTCAGCTACACAAGGTCTTTTGGCGACGGACCTCGCCATTTTGAACCACGGTCAAGTGACAAGGACGACACCTGAGCTGGCACCCCCTCTCCAACTAACACACCACACCAACGGGAGGACGTTTGAGCTCTCGATAGATTTAACGCGCATCGCCCCTCTATACCTCGGGTCTTTAGTGGTACTGGGCTCGAACTCATGACATGCTGCCACCTTTCAATAACCGCACGCAGATATTTAAGAGGTATTGAGTAACGGACTTAAAAATAATATTCTCTTTAATCTTTGATATTAAAGAAATTCCTCCCTTTTCTCCCCTCGTTCCGTCGAGATGCAGCGGCCGGTTGAAAGACGGGCGTGGTTGTCAGAGCTGTGACGTCATTAACTAAATCAACTGAATGAGTGGTTTCCCACTCAACCCTCCACCAGCGTTGTTGCGCTGCACTCATTGTGGACTGCTTTACATTCTTATGTAACACTTCAGCAAGTTATTGCCTAAGTCTCTCTGTTTGGCGAGTTTTTAATGGCACCCAGACTTTGACAGAAACAATGCCCATTTCAAGGTCACTACCGACGACTCGGCTACAGTAAAATTCAATAAAGAGAGATTTTCAACTCTGCCAATTAAGGGGACATAGTTCGATTCAATTGACAAAAATCGCTCAAAAAAACAAATTTTATTTTATTGGCTTAAATTATTTTTATATATTTTTCTATAACCTCACAAAATTTGAAGGCTCTAAGCTGAAAAAACACAGAATTATGATAGCTTTTACTTTCATTTTCATTCAGATCCCTACGGCAAATCAAAACTTTAAACTTACTTATCTCAGAAAGATGAAATAACTAGTTTGTTTTCATTTTAAATGCTAAGGCTTTTTTTTTTATTGCACCTAATACTTTGAATTTTTTTTTAATCTTTTGCTAACAGTACATGTATACATTTTGAAGTTGGTATACATTTTTTAATCAAAGGAATACTAATTTTTTTTAAAATAAGTGAACTCAGAATTTACACATTTTTTAAGGAATTTTCAATAAGCATTCATAAAAAGAAGTGTTGCACAAATACCAATCATGTTATTGCAAAACCCATTCCAGCTTTTGTTATACATAGTTTGAAGGACCTGTAAATCAATTTTTATGCATGTACGTAAACATTTGTAGGAGTAGCATTTTAAAAACACATCAAAAATTTTAAATTTTTTTCTTAAAAAACTAAATTGCCAGCTTTTATGAAATTTTGAGCACAAAATCTGTTTTACATAGTATACACACTATGAAACAACCAAAAAAATTTAAAAATCCTATAATTAAAAAATTTTTGCGTAAATCGTACCATGTATCCTTAATAAGAAATGGTGTATACATTAAAAGACTAACTTCCACAATTTCGACTAATACAATTTCTTCATATTTGAAATGCTCATTATCGGAGACAAATATTTTGATTGTTTTTGATAAATTGTGCGTTTTCATTTACTACTTCAAAAGTATAAACAAAAAATAAAGTTTATGAGTATAATTACACTAAGCGACAACATGTATCATCAGTAAATGAACTATCGCTGCGGACGTTTTACGCATACTAATGATGAGTTCCCTCAAAACTCAAACATTACTTAAAAAAATGACGTTTTCCCTAATGATTCTTAGCTACTGACACAAAAAATAGGATCTATTTGCAACATCTTTGTTACACTTCTAATCACAGGTCCTCTTAATCCATAAACAATGAAGAATTTCCGTAACAGGCAATACCTGACTCAATTGCCCTTCAGGATGAAAATCAAATGATTCATTCATTTTTTATCTGTCTGCGAGTCAAGGCGATGGAAATGTTACACATGGTCAAAATAAGTTTTGCTAATTGGTCGTAACGTTCATTAAGATGCGCGAAATTATTTAACGAAGGCTTAATAGAGTATTAAGAGAAGTCAGAGTCATAAGGAAGCAAATTGTTCTTATCAATGTCGAATTGCGTCGGTAAGTCTAATAAGCTAAAGTTTCCCCCTGTTAATTGAAAGCATGGACATAAAAAGCAAATATATATATACGTATTGTACATGGCACGTAGTTCGTATATAATGTAGCTGTCTTTGAACAAAATAATCTTTACAATTTTTAGATGCTACAGAAGATTATATAAATACTCTTTAAAAAAAAAGAAAAGCCTTGAAGACAGTAACTGTTTTCAAATTAAAAGGGCATAAAACTCATACTCGAATAATTAAATAATGGAAAAAAAAGAACGTGGAAAGCCACGCGATAGAAGTGAAACTTCTTTGGCGACGTTGGCCGTAAATGCAGGGGAATACATCTAATTATATTAAACTGCTAAGAAAACTTTAATCAAATAAAATTCGAACTTTATTTATTGTATGAAAATATTTTTATTCAATTTTCTGCATCATCATTTTCCAAGAAAGACACAATAGGTGTGTGGTAACTAAGGTAGGATATAAAAATCCTCGATTATAGTCAAGAAAATGTGAGAAAACTGCATCAATCGTGGTTCCGTATATTGTTTTTCCTTCTCTAGAATCAGTATTCATTGTCAAATTCAGTGTCTATTTCAAGAATTCAATGAGTGGCTTTTCTTCTTCTGAAACAAAATTAACATTAAAGTCTCCAGTTAAAATTATCGGATATTTTTTCATCATCGGATCCAATGATTGCAGCAGCCTCTGATGTGTACAGCACTAAAACTTTATGGATAAAGATGATAAAAGCTGCGACAGAACTACCTGGTGATATATAGACTTTCGCCAGGAATTGCTGCAAGTTTTGCTTTTTTTTTTCTTTCACGAAACTCTTTTCCTCTTTTTGCATTTGTTCTAGGCTATCCGACCAGAATTCATTTTGATTCAATGGAAATAAAAATTAATAATATAAACTAACAGAAGTAACTGTTTGTTTACAAGACGCTATCTGTAGCGATTCTGGCGCGAACGTTCGTGACATATACACAATGCCCCAGACACTCCGATAACGGGAAGAGCTATATAAAATGGTAATACTTTGGGTGCGTTTATTCGTTGAAAACGGCACTTTTCTTACATAAAAACTACGAAAATACGCCACGCGAGTTCGTTACGAGAGTAGCAAGGGTACCCACTTAATGTCACCAATACCTAAGCGCCTTTCGTCCATAGCAGCAAGATATACTTTTGATGCACAATTCCCCCTTAGCAATCATCCAACTTTTTCAGGGATATGACGCAAGTCACGTGGTGTACCCCCCCCCTCGGTCTCTTTTCCTCCCGCTCGCTATCTCCTCACCATGGCGACGTTTCGGGGGATGGGGAATCAACACTTCGTTCGCTTTTTCACAGTTACGCAAAACTGGGTAAATTTCCCATTAACTCCCGTCCGCAAAGAAGTTTCACTTCAAAATTCAAAGCTTGGGATCCATCAGTAGCTAACAAGTGCAAATTGGATATTAAAATTAGCAATTGAAGACAACCCCCTGCGGCGATACACGATTTGGTGCGTAGATATAAGGAGTGATAAAGATACATATTCTCATCTTGTGATGTATTCTGTCAGGCATTCATTTGTGCTGAATTAGAACCCGCGACCAAAGGATTCGTAAGCACGTAACATATCACTAGACAAAAGGGATCACTCCTGTCTGTTACTGGTGTATTTAGATACCACCACACATTAATTATTGCTCCAGATCTATGCATTTGGGAGCCAGAATGGGGGAAAGGTCTAGTGACGATCTAGTGGGGAGTCTTTACTAGCGTCTTACTATAAAGCAACAAGAAAGTTATTGGTGATGGATCTCACAGTTTTGAACTACAGTCAAGTGACGAGGACGACACCTCAGCTGGTACGTCCCTCTACGAACTACCACACCACACCACACCAATGGGAAGACTTTGAACCTCGGCAAATTTAACATGTATTAGCCTCCTCTACACGGGGGATCTTCAGTGGGATTAGGGCTCGAATTCGTGATTCACCGGCCACGTCGTAGACTAAAAAAAAAAAAAACATCATCGGGAGGCAGAATCCAGAGATGAGTTACCTCCTGACTGAACCTTATTGGACAATAAGCTAACTCAAAAGTTCTTAAACTGTGGTCCGTGGCGACTTTCTGGGGGTCTCGCATTTTATTTCCCTCTTTTAGGGACTCTGAAAGGTCTCGTGGAAAAAATTGAAAAAAGCCATCATGTATATACACTCAAGTGCCAAAACATTATGACCCCCCCCCCTACATTTTGCAATGATCTCGCCTGGATGACGTGGAAGGCACGTGAGCAGGTGGAAGTGGTATTTAACTCCTGCTAGAGAGTCTGAAGAATCATTCTTTTACTTACTTCTGTGTGTGATGAGAAAGGCTGCAGATCTAAGCGACTTTGATAGAGGGCAGATTGTAATGGCTCGAAGGCTCCGAACAAGTATTTCCGAATCTGCACGACTCGTGGGTTGTTCGCGATCTACAGTTGTTAGTACTTATGCAAAGTGGATGAATGACCGTGAAACCAGCAGTAGACGACATGGTGTTGGACGTCCACACGCTATCAAATAAAAAAGTCGTCGGAGACTGTCTCGGATGGCGAAGCAAAACAGGAGCCAGACAGTGGCTCAGCTGACAGCCCAATACAATGCAGGGCCAAGTAGAATAGGATTGGAGCACACTGTTCAGCAGACACTGTTGGATATGAGGCTACGCAGCATACGTCCCACTCGTGTGCCTTTGCTGATCAAGCGTCATCGCCAACTGCGCCTTCGCTGGGCCCGGGAACATCGCGACTGGTCCATGGATCAGTGAGAGAGGGTTGCTTGGTCAGATGAATCATGGTTTGCCATTCATCACGCTGATGGCCGTGTCAGGATACCCCGTCTTCCAGGCAAACAGTTGCTCCCTCAATGTACAGTAGATCATACACAGGCTGGTGGTGGCGGTATTATGCTTTGGGGGACATTCTCTTGGGCGTCTCTGGGACCCGTGGTTGTAGTAGAGTAGACCATGAGTACTACAGGGTTTCTGAACATCATTCCGGACCAGTTGTACCCTTACATGGCCTCTGTTTTTCAAGCTGGAAATGGAATGTTCCAACAAGCCAACGCCCCGTGTCACAAGGCTAAAATTGTGTTGGAGTGGTTCCATGAACATGATGCTGAATTCCAGTTAATGTCCTGGCCACCTAACTCACCGGATCTCAATCAGATATAACACATTTGGGATGTCACGGGATGGCAGCTCCGAGTTCAAAGACCACCAATTCGCAATATCTTGGATTTGCGTGACTGCTGCTTGAACATCTGGTACAATCTGTCTCCGGCCATCTACCAAGGACTTGGGGCATCCATGCCAAGGCGGGTTGAAGCTGTGTCGCGTGCCATAGGTGGGCCAACACGTTATTGACAGGTGGTCATAATGTTTTGGCTCTTGACTGTAGATCACTATATAAATATTGCCCCCAATAAATATTCTACTAAAACATACATTTCGATCAAGAATATTAATTCACACACAGTTAGTACTAAATTGGTATTTTGTTATATTTAGATGTTTATGGTCTTCTTAAAGGAAAAAGAAGTAAATGTTAAAAAAAAATTTATAAGTAGCAGAGGCAACCTTAGGATTATTGTGGGGCCGCTTTAGGAAATTTTTCAAGAAGCTGTGAGGGCCAAGGTTTGCTGTAAGTAAAACAATACGCTTAGACGCCAGCTGCGACCTATCTTCACATCGAAAAATTACTCGTCGATTTTCTGCTTCGGAAAACAAACATCCAATCTTTTGCTTTTATTCCGCTCGCACTTTTGTTGACGGCCGTAAGCAGAAAAGGAGCACTATTATGTGCTTAAAATATTATACGCCATTTCTGATGCTTTTGACGAAGTCGAGGCTGCCATCTTGTTTATGACGAAGGAAGCCGAAGAACCCCATTGGCTGGAATTTCAAGGTTTATTTCAAGCTTATTTATCTTCGCTTTTGGGGGGAAAGGTTTTATTTCAAGCAATTCTTTCTGCTCACTGGGAAAAAATTGTTCGGAGCCGTTGCTGTGGCAAAGAGATAGAAACTGCTCAGAATGGTGCTTTTAAGGAAAATTGCTCCAAATACATATAACAAGGCCTTTTAGTCATGTGTTGGTAGTTAGGGAGGAATGTTCAAAATCTTGGGGGAGGGGCGATTGAAAGTTTTAGAACCGCTACACTAACTGATTGGGAAATGGACTAAATGGAAATTAGGAAATTTGCAGGGATGATAAAAGTAGAGCTCCAGCTCATGTGTCTACTATCGTTTAACAAGTCTATTGGCTTAGGTTAGTGGACTTTTGTTTTCGGCGGAAACTGGTAATAGGAAAATATCTAGCGCACCTCAGAGAAATGCAAAACTATATGCAAATTTTCATTTCCCTAAACATTCAAACGTGCAAAAATAAAACAGACTAACTCGGAAACCTTTTTCATGTGTGTGTGAAAAAAGAGATAACTGTCATTTAAAATTTTAATCCACTTGAAGTGTTGTATAGATAAGAATAAATCTTTTTCCCCTTTGAAAACATTTAGATACATGTCTACATAATTTTATCAGCACGTCATTCAAACACCTGTGTATGCGGATGAATGTTTTATCACCAAGAAAAATTTATTATAGATTCCTCTCTTTTTTTAAAAAAAAAACGTTTTTGATTATTTTTCGGTTTTTATTGCAGAAATTTAAAAAATCGTAATTGTTTTTGAGCAAATCCCTGAATACAGTGAGACCTCTATTTAACCGAGTCGCTAAATAATGAAAATGTTTGTAATGTAGAAAAATACAGAGATTCTCTCTCATCTTTTATAATACTGTAGAATCCACATAAAACAAATTTAAATTCATAAACACTACATTTTTTAAAAAAAAACGTTATTATGCACACTTTTTTGTGTAAATTAATATGCTCCATTTTGTATATCTTACACATCAAAAAGTTATCTGCATAGGGAAAACAAGAAAAAACATTATATATTTTCAACTTTAAAAAATAGCTTTATATTAACGAATTTTTGGATATTTTCTTATCTTATACCTACAGGTATTTTTAAACATACATTATTTTTTACCAGTAATTATAAGCATACATTATTACATGCATCTTTAATAACTGATAAAATTTGTTACGTTTGATTTAGTTTTTTGTTTGAAAAATTACGGCAATTTTATTGCTTTGGGTGAGTTAGGCACCTAGTAAAGCCAGTTCAAGGTCATTGATCACCATAAAGTGTGTTAAAAGAGAGAATAATTTGAAGTGTCCAGAAATATTTTTAAAAATAGGGAGGGAAAAAATCAAATCACAAGAGAAAAAGTTCGCTAAATTGAAAATGCATTTCGCTATTTGGAAGTTATTTTACGAAGAAAATCGTGAAATGTGTGTTTTTGATTCCAGGAAAAAATTCGTAAAATAGAAAAATTCGCAAAACAAAAATTAACAAATAAATTAATTTACAAAAAAAAAATTTTTAATTTTTTTTTTTTTTTTATTATTAATGGATAAAATACGTATAAATTATTAACGAAATAGAATACACATTTGAAACTGTTTCTTAAAATCTCATTCAAAATACCCAAATAAATTTCATTATTTGTATATCAAAAGATTTTTAAACACTGTACAAAAGTAAATCTCTCTTTAATTAAACTCTACAAAAAAACTGAGAGACGAAATGAAATACACGTGACAATTTCCGCAATTTAACAAGATGTAAAAAAAAAAAAAATGAGCGCATAAAAAACAACCACCTGATTTCGCTACCTGTCAGCATTTAACGTAAATCAAACTCGCTGCGCATTCCTGAATGCTTTTATGCAAATCGGCACCAAATACTTCACGTTCATTTTTTTTCTTTTCCCCGCTTTCCTTTTTTATTCGCCTCACATTTTAACAAAGTAGGTTACAAAATTATAAACTTCGAAAAACGAATCCTCTCACACCAATTCTCTTTTAGAGGAAGTCCACAACACCTTACTGACCTCCATAAAATACCATTATGCAAATTACAAAGTAATCGCGTAACGGAAATAGACATTGCATCACACTGTGAGGCCTTAGCTTTTACCACTCGAACGGAATGACCACTTTCAAAGAAAAGCTGAAGGCCTTGGAAACATACATACACAATAGGTTCGAGTGACATTGACTCAAAAGCAGCTGGACTGCCTATGGCAATGATACCAACTCCGTGCGATCATTCGAATCCAATTAGGCCCGTATTGCACTGAACACTGCAGACGGGCTATTTATTTTCTCGTTCTGTGGAGTCCACCATCAACAACAGGAAGTCATTTTGTGTCTGCGCTTTTATGGACTGATTACCGACAAAAGGAAAGAGGTGGAATGATTTCTCATGCAACTAGACTGGATGCATAGATGAAACTGCCATATTCGATTCGAGATTGAATTTCTTTTCATTAATAGTCAGTAGGCTCGCGTGTTACAATACACAACAAGGAAAGGTAGAGAAGCTCTTCTGGCGTAACAAGTCTTCTGATTCTGTAGATGTGTGTGTGTGTGTGGGAATTGTGTTCTCACTCACTTCTCTCTCTCTCTCTTTCGGGTCTTTTTTTTTTTTAACGATCGATCGATTAAACAAAAATTTATCACCGAGGGAACGTTTCCCTCTTTGATATGATTCTCAATTTATTCTCAATAATTAAAAATTAAAAAAAAATCGAAATAATATATTTAAGTTAGTATTTTTCCTCTTTTTTAAATTATCGATGTGTTGACTTGAAATTCTTGCTTTCCAGATTGTTTATATCAACCCGGCAGTTCTCGCGCAGGGTGGAGGCAGCGGTAGCCAAGTGGTCTAGGCATCGGATCGGGGCTAGCGTGTCATGAGTTCGATCCCAGTACCACTGAAGACCCACCGTGTAGGAGAGAGATGCAAGTTAAATCTGTC
Source organism: Trichonephila clavata (assembly GCA_019973975.1). Taxonomy (NCBI): domain Eukaryota; kingdom Metazoa; phylum Arthropoda; class Arachnida; order Araneae; family Nephilidae; genus Trichonephila; species Trichonephila clavata. Next base: position 89,955 of record BMAO01025343.1, read on the forward strand.
GAGAGCTCAAACGTTCTCCCGTTGGTGTGGTAGTTAGGAGAGGGGGGTGCCAGATCAGGTGTCGTCTGCATCACTTGACCATGGTTCAAAATTACGCGGACCGTCCCCAAAAGCCCTCGTGTAGCTGAACAGTGAGACGTTAATATTCACTCACTCGCTCACTCACGCAGAATGTGTCATACCCAATGTCTAACTTTTTCCAACTCTCCTTCTAAACCTTTTATGAAAAATGGATAGTTTCTCGTGTAGGCGTGTGACTTTAAGGTCATATCCTTTGAGGGGTCTTAGCTTGATGGCGAATTCTAAATATATATTTTTGGATATCGCCTCTTCGGATATGTCATACCCTGCGCGTGAATTACCGTTACAGTTCTGAATGCATGAGCACGTTTTAAATCTTCCTTATGCTATGGCGTAGTATTGTAGTTATGATGAAGAAATGTGATATTTACGTATAATTTAATAGATACAGTATTTAATAGATATAGTACAATATATAGTATTTTCGGATAAGAAATTCTCTTCGTAGTTATGATGAGGAAAAATCAAATGATGAAGAGTATTACAGCAAGTATGATTCCTCCTCTGAAATCGACCCAGATTTAGAAAAAGGAGACACTGTTGAAAATAAATGTTTTATATGTAGAGACACAAAAACATTTGAGAAAAACGTAATTTTAAAGGAGACAACTGGTACATCTTATCCAGTTTCAGATGAATTTTTGAACAAAAAAAAACTATTATTGGAACAAAATAAAAGAAAATAAAAAATAAATTCCAAACTTTTTAAATTTAAAGAATAGAGAAGTTTACTCCTCTTTCTGTATTTTGAAAAAGATACAGAGAGAAAAATTAAGATCCAGTGAAAGCAAAAATTCACGACGTAATTAAAGGAGTCTATAAACAGTGCACTGAATGTCATTATAAAAAGAACAGAAAAACTAAATTTACGTGTGAAAAATGTATATAATAACCCATGTATACAATAATTTGTTTCAAAAAAGTTAATTGGAAGCAAACCTGCTAAAGTTAAGAGTCCCCTTTTTCTCCAAAAATTTCTTTCATGCACAGTCAGATTTTTTTTTTTTTCAAATTATTTAACATACAGTGTAAAATTTTTGAGACATTCATCATTTTCAGAAAATTTTCTCTCAAATGGATATCAAATACACCAAAGAAATGTTTTAAATATCAAGAATAATAGAAAAAATGGCGTTTTTTGAACAGACAAATTGCAGACCCTTTTAAAATTGCCTTAAATTCAAATGAGGGGCCAATAAAATGCCATAAACTGGCCACGGATTGAAGATCTTTACTTTCTTGGAACAATGAATATTAGTACATTTAGTTTTAGTAAGCTCATGAATTGTGCTGCCTATTATAGCCTTCCTACTTTTAGCAACTACCCTCTCACTCATTACTTCCTCAAATGTTCTCCCGTTGGTGTTGTAAGGAAGTTAGGAGAGTGGGAGGTGTCATCCTCGTCACTTGACCATGGTCCGTCTCCAAAAGCTCCCGTGTACCCGAATAGAGTGACGTTAATATTCAGTTACTTAATACTTTAGCAAGCTTTATATATTAATACGCTTTTTATACAAAGGAGTGTCATTTTTCCATGACCCACTGTAAACTTTTATGAGACTTCAAAAACCAGCGAAACTATCTCTGCTTAAAATCGTACGTCGATTCTGTTTTGCATCGAATGCTCCCTCCTTCTCAACTGTACCAGAAATCCACTCCAGGAAAGTGTACATCAAATTCCTTTTCATTTGAATGTCCTAATCTGATTTACCGATCACATTTCTTTAGGAAGGTAGCTGTTAAAACTAACCTGGGTGTTTATCTGATGATAAGATATCTGATCTTTGACAGATAATAAATAAGTACATTATAACAGGATAAGCAAATATATTGATATATTTCGCTTTATAAAATATGAATTCAAACTAGAAAACTAACTTAAAAATATAGGGTTATGCCGAAGAAAATTTATATATGAATATTGATATAAGTACGCATCACACATTATTCGTTAACAAGTAATATTCAATTAAAACAAAATGGGTATTGATATAACTATAAGGCAGAAATATCGATGTTGGACAACCCGTGTTTTTACAAATTTAGGGCGTTGAATCATATGAATTGTAAAAAAAAAAAAATGTCCAATTAAAATCTGATGCTGCGACTTATATTTCTTATTTTATGAGAGAGGCGTTTTTCCGTATTGAGCAGCGTGACACATAATGGTCTATTTGCCACCACTATCAGACGTCAGAATGAGATAACTTTTCGGCATAATTGCGGCGAGTACTTCGCCATCTGTCCCACACCCTTGACCCTTGAGGTACAACTGCGTAGGACAACAGACCCTAGACGCACACAACAAACCCGAGACATCTGTTTGAGGCACAAAAAGGTGTTTGGAAAGGTTCGTAAAAAAAAGGAGTTGATGATCCTCAAGAAGTTTAAAAGCCAAATCTAGTTTAAAAATGCATGCATGGTATCATTCATTAGAGATATTAAGGCTATTGTGGTGTATTTAAGAGAGACTATTTATGAAGAGAATCCCCTTCGAGGAATCTGTGTCGAAATAGAAAGTATTATAATATACTTAGAAGGAGAATAAATAATACTTATTTCAGAATATTATTTGATACTTTTGAAGTTGAGCACGCGAGAGAGAATGTATACATATATATTTCATAAAAAGTGGATTTCTTAAAGGATAAAAACGCTTTTTTCCCCTTCGCAATAGCTGTTCCAAAACATTCATAGCGACTTGTATATCGAATTTATAGGAACAAAGTTATTAGAATTCCATAGTACATAACCAAAACCTTTCCAATGATGGAAGCGGCATACATCTATAATAGTCAATTGACTTCGTGTTTGTTAACGTTGAAGCTATACAAGATCTACTAGAGACGGACCAGGGACGTCTTAAGGCATGGGCCAACTGGGCCCGGGTCCATGGCCTCGGCCACAATGGGGCCCCGTCTCGTTCTCGACTCAGTCATGATTCGATTAATTTTAACGGTCAAATATTATTTCCGGTAGTAATCTTCGAAAAACTGGTAGTTTCGGACGTTATGTCAGCTGGTTACATGTGATGACCATCGTCCATAAATAGACCTATAGGCCTACCACCATACATCATCATAGATCATTCATTCTAATGGAGGCAGGCAGTCGTTCGAGCCGGTTTGTTCGTTGTTTTGGGGGGGGGGGCACTGCCCACTTTTATGGGTCATAGGTGGAGCCTACATTTGTGTAGGGGCTCAGGTCCTACTTTTGCCTGGGGTCACAGGGTTTACTTTTGAGTAAAGGGTCCTCAAGAAGTCTTAAGACATTTTTGAGAACTTCGTAGTTTTTATCTGCAATCAAGTGATAAAAATGAGACCTATGAGGCTGAATGTGGCACTCTATCCGCCAAACTTTCACATCGCGCTAATGTGAGGAATGACGGATTTAATGTGCCCTTCTGCATGGTGAGTCTCCAATGGCGTTAAAGCAACACGAGGATGGTAGTGACGGACCTAGTAATTTTGAACCACGGTCAAGTGACGGCGGCAGATAATACCAACGAAATTATTTGTGTGAAATTTCTCATACAAGTAATTATTTCTCTTTATTCTTGATATCGCACACAAGAGAAGCTTTTACAATTTTACAGAAATATACGTTGGCAAAAAACGCTTTTAAGTTTATGCAAGGATTACGTCGGCACAACTATGACAGAACCATAAACAACTGTAGCCTCTTCCCCTCCCCATATTATTACATTTTTGGCCTAACTCTTTCAATCTCCACTCTCTCAGTCTAACTCTCCATCTCCACTCTCTCAGTCTAACTCTCAATCTCTACTCTCTCAGTCTAACTCTCAATCTTACTGGCAATGCACAAGCTCAGACACGTAATATACAAAAATAACATTATCACGAATCGTTAGAAAATATCGTGTTCACCTTTACAAGAGCAATATCTCTACGATGTAGAAATTATTTTAATAGTATATTTTCCTAAAGTCCCTCAAGAAGAAACTTGGACCCAAAGACAGCTCGAGATCATCGTCATCACGAATGTACACATCACAGACATATAAAACCAAAAATAATTGAATATTACTAAAACCATCAAAAAATTCCTTTCGCCTATTCAGTAGCTTATCTACAGACAGAGATAAAACAAACTTCCTGCACTCTTCTCGTTGATTATTCTGATCAATAAACTGCCCGGTGTTAGATGCTGTACAAGTTAGCGAATGAGTCAGAATAACCCTATCTGTTAAGCGCTTGGTCTATAGGGGCGTGGTCAAGCTTCAATGGTCAGTTCAACAACAAAAAACGCCGCTGCCCTGATTGTTAAGCGATTAACTCGTTTCTCTGAATTACAATAATAAATAGTAAATTATTGTTTCGAATTTCGCTAATGCGAGAAGGGAATGATGGAGTATCGTCTGATGAGGTGCTAATGTTTTCACTCGAAAAAAAAATCCATAGAAAGGAAGCTAAAATTAAAGAAAATTGGAAATTGGTCTTAAACACACGAAAAAAAATTTTTTTTATCCATTGATAATATGTACTGCTTCCAGAGCCGCAAATATATGGTTTCAGAGTTTGCGTTTGGTATAAAGTTGCAAAGGCAATCTCCTTAGTTGAGATATTAACTCAATTTTTTTTTATTTTACAAAATGCATTTTTTAAAGATTAGATCCTGGTAAATTTAATAATATTATCATATTATTAATAAAATATATATATATATATATGTATATATATATATATGTATATATATATATGTATATATATGTATATATATGTATATATATGTATATATATATATATATGTATATATATGTATATATATGTATATATATATGTATATATATGTATACATTGTGTGTGTGTGTGTGTGTTAAAATATGAAAATGAGAATTTATAGTAACTATTCGGAGCGAAAATTTCGTTTTATCGGTTTATTTTGTAACCGTGGTAGCCTGGCAACCCTGGTCACGAACTCGTGGCCAGCATTGTCGTATCCTGGGTTTAAGTCCTATGACCCCACTGAAGACCTGCAGTCTAGAAGAACACGTTAAATCCGTCACGGCTCAAGGTCCTCGTGTTGGCGAGGTGTGGAAGTTGGGTGAGTGCGCGAATGTTAGCGAACAAACGAAGTTCATGCATCGGTTTCGGATTGGTCGGTTCACGTCCTCGTCGCATTGAATGCGTCCGCGGTCTAGCAATTGTTCACAGTTGTTCAAGCACTCCACTTGATAATTTTATCTTGCTTGTGCTTCTGTAGCAATCTGTCCTATTTTTAAAGCGGAGTTCCAAAACAAGTGTTAAGAAGAGGAAAATTTTAATGCAGAATGGTCACATCTATGCAATTGGGTAGACCGCAGCATCTTAAAAATATTAGAAGTACCCCATGGAAGTCCGCCCATCCGTGGTGATAGTATGGGATGGAAGAGGTGTTCCATTTCACCCTGATGTTAAGCATTCAGGGTGTTAGGTCTATGCCTAGAAATGAACAACACAGCCATCACCTATTAATGCAGTCATGTCACTTTTACCGGTCGATTTGCAGTTTGAAATTTTTAGTCTTTCGGATGATATGTACGGGAATAACATTCGACCATTAAAATTATTCAAATCGTGATCTCATTGAGGCTGAGTCGCGAACCAAATGAGGCCCACACCAAGGCCTAGGCCCCGTTGGCCCCTGCCTTAGGATGTCCCTGATCGAACATCATAATTTTTACGAGTGCGAGTTATATAAAGCATAACTTTTAATAAGCCACAATTTAATAATTTTCCCGTTCAGCACATAATAGAACTCTTTTACAGTTTCGTGACTTCACAATTCATTCTCTCACGCGTTCCTTCACAACAACGCCCTAACAAAAGTGTCGCAAAGACTGAAAACAAAATGTATGAACAACGTGAGGCTTCGGAACTTTTTCCGACGTAATTCTGTTGAAAGTATGACGCGAAAAACACAACAGATGTCATCATCCGGAGTCAAAGAGGGCACTTTCTTATTTGCTTGAAAAGAAGCTTGCTACGCTTAATGCACTATCGGGGAGGAGGGGAAAAAATGGAGCATATCCTAACACTATGACCATTATATTTATAACCGTAAAAACAACGGCGTCACAGGAACCTGGTTTTACGCAAAAGGTACAAAAGTCGCGAAAAAAGGTTAACTGACTGATTTTATCTGTTCCTAATTATCTCCAAAACTCTTTTTATCATTCCATCAAAAAGGCTTTGCGCGATGCTTGGTCTTAGTTTGTGTGTGTGTGTGTGTTCTATTTGAAGTCACTAATCTCGCAGTAATTGGTCTACGAGGGGATCTAAACTCATTTTACGCTGTTGGGTTTAATGACAACTAGGTCCCTGTCTTTGATCGTTCTTTATTGTATTATGAAGAGTATGTCTTATTAAAATATTACTTGATTCGTCAGTAATCTCTTTTTTGAAAATGTTGTGCGAAAAACAATACACTTGATGGACAGTCAAAAACTTTATTCTTCAATGAGAAAAAACGTCGTTGGCAAGTGTGTGGGAATGTGGTATATGACTGAAAAAGGAATGGAGTGCTGTGGACGATGACGGTCTATAAAAGTAACAAAACACCAAACATTCATTTTTCGAATTCTTTGTTTTCTTTTATTATTTTAACTAATTAATTTCAAATTACATCTCTATTACAAATTAAGACAATTAAAGAATAACATTATCTGTCTCATAGGGAAATGGAGTGTACGATATTTTTATTGATTCCAACTTTAGCCAACACAAACAAACTAGATGGTTTTCCCAAGCGAGAGCATGCCACGTATAATTGTCCGTTTGAAAAACACGGCGTGCCAAAATCTAAGCCACAAACAGACATAGTTTGACCTTGAGACTTATTGATTGTCATTGCAAATGGCAATCTAATTGGAAATTGAATCCGTTTGAATTCAATTGGCACATCTGTGGAAATAATAGGGATTCGTGGTAATAATACATCTTCCAGTCGGAACTTTCAAATCAAAATGCTAGCTTCGGCAACGTTTTCAATCAATTTTTTCATGTCTAATCACGTGCCATTGCACAGCCGTGGTGGGTTCAAATTACGAAGCAAAATAACCGGAGATCCAACCTTCAGTTGTAAATGGTGCGGGGGCATGCCTGGCAAATCCAATGAGCTCAAAAACTCTGCTGGATAATTTACAGCTTCGTTGGTATCGCAAACTGCATCAATAGATTTGTATGACATCAAGTCCCCAGGCAACAACTTTTTCCTACTGAATATACGCACATAATTTCAAAAGAATCAATCCAGCCGTTTCATTTATCTCGTGTCACTTATTTGAAATAATACAAGGGGTGATCAAATGAAAAGGTACGAAGCGACACGGTGGGTACAAATATAGACTTTATTCAAAATATACACCATAGGTCTGAGCACAACGATCCCACTGATGAACAAGCCGCAGGATTCCTTGTTCCCAGAATTCCTGTGGCTGTGACGAGACCCAGTCCTTCACAGTGTCCTTGAGTACGTCGTCCGAGTTGAAGTGCTTTCCTTTCAGGTGTTTCTTCAGTGGACCAAACACATGGAAATCGCAGGGTGACATCTCCGGACTGTAGGACGGATGGTCCAACGTCTCCCATTGGAACTTGTCCAGTTCCATTTGTGTGACTCTGGAGACGTGTAGACGCGCGTTATCATGGAGCAGAACCACACCCTCCGTGAGCAGCCCCGGTCTTTTGTTCTTGATGGACCTGCGTAGGCGTCGGAGAGTCTCCCAGTACACATCGGAGTTAATGCTTTTTCTGTGCTCGAGTAATTCTGTGCTCGCATCATTTGGACGCCGCTTTTTATAAGAGCCTTTGCTCTCTCCTGCGCATGCGGGCACCCGCGCATGATCCGATCCCAGTCAGAGTCTCCAATGGCATCCCGAGATGTCTCGCTACATTCTCCCTTGGCGGAATATGCAAATATTTAACTGTTTCATTTTTATGTCGTTTCGTACCTTTTCATTTGATCACACTTGTAATAACGAAGTAAAAAAGATTAAGATTTTGGCAAATATTTTAGATATTTTTGTTTTATAAACCGATGCAATATATGAGTTTTTGAATTAAAGATTTGTCTAAAAAGTGGAGAAAAACCCCTTTCCACTTGCCGAATTTGGTGATTTTTGATTTACTATAGACACCTATTTTGCTATTGTAACCCATGAGCAGGGTGATTTTGACGGTGGAACACAGAGAAAAGTAACACATCTGGCGCGAAACCGATTTTCGACGCCAAGCGAAATAAACGGAGAGATAAGCAACACACAGGGGTAAAACAGTTGCGCATTTTAAGGTTTTTAATTAATATCTTTTAAACTAATTACAATATAAGAATGAAAAATAGTTTACGTCCTATTCTCAGACCTACTGAATGTACGCACAAAATTTCATAAGAATCGGTCTAGTCGTTTTGGAGGAGTTTGGTTACAAACACTGTGACAGGAGAATTTTATATATTAGATATAACTACCTTTATAAATTGTACCTGGCTACTTCAAATGTCTGCTTTCAAAGAAAATTAATTTAATTTTCAAAAAAATATATTGCAACAGCAATACATTTCAAAGGAATGAATGACCCGATTACAAAATATTTAATAATTCCCAGATGAATAAACAGAAAATTATAATTAAGATGTCACTGTAAAGGTACAATATGAATTTTTTTTTTTCGTACGTTTCGTTTCTTGATGTAAAATTTGTTTCCACAGGTATTCAATGCGACTTCCTTTGGTCACCCGTATCATTACCAATATCATTGCGATATAGCAATTCCCCCCCCCCTCCTGCCAAACACGTTGTAATGTTTCAGTGTAAATTGTTTGTACAGTATCGCAAAAAAAATAGGTTGTTGAAATTCGGGAAAAGTTGGAGGCAACGGTGGTACAAACACCAGATCTTTCACCCATCCCCCGCATAATGACTGACAGACTTTTTGCAAACACCTAAATTGCCTTCTCCCGCTGTTTGAGCATGCGCAGTGGGCACCGCCTGGCGGTGATTAAGTGTATTAAGAAAACGAGCGTTGAGTTTCTCAGTGAGAGTGTGAGCGGGAGATCGGACGAGCGAGAGCGAGAATTAGGTGCCCATCGCGCAGTGTTCCGACATACGTCCCGAGCAACAGAGAAATAAAGATGTTTGTCATCTACTCCGTGTAATTTTTGACTGAGTGAGAGAGAGAGAACCACTACCTAACACCCGCTGCGACGTCATTTCAACTTCTGATCACAATTTCAAAAACTTCTTGATTACAACAATGCTTCCAACTGTTGGTCAAAAAGAATGTTACAAACTTAGAATTTCATACTGTATCTTTACAATGACATGTTAATCACCCTTTTCTGTTTATTCATCTGGGAATTATTAAATTTTGTAATAGGGTCATTCATTTCTGATAACCCTGTAGAATGAATTAAATTAAAGCATCGGAAAAAATTAAGCAAATGATAAAAAAAAAGTTTTTCGGGGATTAATGATAAAATGCAAATTTTGGCGATTTTTTCCAGCAATAAACTCTTACCAGTTAAGCTTAAAAAATTTGTAGAAAGTCATTAAAATTAATGGCGGATAAATGTTGACATAAGTCAACACAAATTTTCATTTTTGTAATTTAAGAAATTGTTATAACGACAATTAACTTTAATTTAATAGTTGTAAGTAAGAAGACTGATCCACATATTTTCTCTTATTTATCTCCATTTCTTTCACCGAGAATAATACATATATATATATATACTCATGTCCATAAATTAAGGATAATTCAGAATCACACAGAAATTGAACTCTAAAATAAAAATTTCACCTGTAGAATTATCACGCACATCTTGAAGAAGAATATGCAAATTAAAGGAAACCACCAGATGGCGCGGATAATACGTCACAATGACGAGAGTGTAAGAGAGAGGTATATAAGGAATGGTGGCAAAGAAGTAAAATTGTTCACAAGCGCTTTAAAGGCCTTTCAGTGCATTAACCACATAGTTATGGTACAAAGGAAGCATTTGGATAATTTTTTACGTGGTAGAATTATATGGCGACTGGAATGTGGACGTACCCACCTGGAAGTATCCGAGGAACTTGGAATCGCTCAGAGTGTCATCTCCAGGCTTTGGCAACGATTCCAAGATGATGGTAATGTAAGTAGATGTTACAGCATAGGTCGCCCCCGAGTTACAACGCCGAATGAGGACCGGTATTTGGCAGTTACTGCCAAAAGAAACAGACGGAGCACAGCATCAGACCTATCTCGTCAGCTCTCTTCAGCTACCGGTACGACAGTTTCAAGGCAGACCGTGTACAGAAGCTTATGGCACATTGGTCTATATGCTCGTAGGCCTGTCAAATGTGTTCCCCTTACCGCAACTCACTGTCGCCTGCGATTAACCTGGAGTAGAGAGCATGCATTGTGGACACCGCAACAGTGGTCTTGTGTGATGTTTTCCGACGAGTCTAGGTTTAGTTTGCAGTCTGATTTTGCCGGACTTTCATATGGAGAGCGCCAGGTACCCGTTACCACCAAGAGAACACCATTAAACGACACCATTAGGGTGGTGCAGGATGGCTCGTTTGAGGAGAAATTATTCTTGGTTCCAGTACTGACCTGCATGTTCAGAGTGTAACGATGACAGGCCACATCTATCGAGATGTCATTCTGGAACAACATGTACGTTTGTTTCGGAGCGCCATGGGTGCTGAATTTCTGTTTATGGATGACAACGCCCGTCCTCACCGTGCAAACATTGTAGACGAATGCCTTCAATCGGAGGATATCACCCGTATGGATTGTCCAACATACTCACCGGACTTGAATCCAATAGAGCATGTGTGGGATAACTTGGCCGACGAATTGCAGCCCGTCAACCCCCTCCCACCTGTCTACCGGAACTTCGGAGGGCATTGCTTGATGAGTGGTGTAATATTCCCCAAGATCAGATTGATAATTTGATATTCAGCATGCGTAGGCGTTGTAAGGCTTGTTTTGCATCGTCCGGGAGACATACTCCGTATTAACCATCATACTAACCATATTATACTGTTTTTTGTAAATAGGTTCTTTTTTGAAATTTGCTCCAGGGAGTAAAAGTCTTAATTTTTATTAATTATGTCAAACATATGGCATCTTTTTTGCTCTTTACCTTTTGTTTAATAAATAGACTTTACAAATAAGTCAAATTTGTTTTGCTTCTGTCTCTTTCTTTGCCTGAACTTCATTATCCTTAATTTATGGACATGAGGGTATATTTCTCAATGTAAGTGGCTACGAAAACAAAGTATAAAAGTAAATTAAACTCAGAATAAGTAATGGAATTGCACTTAATCTCAACAGACCTAGACTTCGACAGTTCGTAAGAAAACAAGATATCAATCATTGGCATGGCCAAGTAATTTTAGCGCGTTTTTCACATGTTGATTTTACAATAATGCAACTAATGAACTTTTTACTAACAGAAAGTAGTGTGTGTGTACTATACTTAAAAAAAATATTTTTTAATTATTAAATTTAAATATGATTCGGCTTATCTAGCGCACAAATGCGACCAAAGGTCAATCGGTTAATTATTGGCTGAGAAAAAGTTACGACAAAATATGGAACGAAGACGAAATTTGCGTCTTAATAGCGCTTTTTTTTTTTTACACTACGTGAAAAACGCGCTAAAAAGGAAGCACATATCTCAGTTACTAAACATAATGCATGGATAGGTGACACTTGTGAATCATATATTAATATTATTAATGCGTAAATTATATTAACAAAATTAGATAAGAATTTTTTTAATAATAAATGCAAATATTTTTAATCGCTTTTACATGAAGTGCCTGTAACATGTTGATCTACTTAAAAAATAACTTTGAGACATATTCTTAGAGGTATGTGTTTGGAAGGAGTTTCCACGAAAACACGTTCTAGTTGTACCACGAAAGCACTTTCAAATTCTAGGGGTTCAGTGAGTCGAAAAAGACCACTGTTCTAAAAGAGTACTGCTAATGCACAAAGCCTCATCCCCAAATGAATTTCCTTAGTCATCCCCCTTGTAAAACAGATTTATTTTCTTTTCGTGTCAACCTAATTAGCAATAAATGTATATGTTCAATAAAATTTTCATGATTTTCTAAACAACTTGTTAAGCGTTTCCAATCAGAAAATTCGGTTGTGTATTGAGAATTTGCTTTAGAAAAAAGTTTGAAGGTCAAACAAAAAACATTACCAATACTAGTCGAATAACATAGCCAAAAAAGATCTTTCAAGCACTTTTCCATTTTTAAGTTTTTTAAAGAAATGAGTCTTCGCGCTGGCGAAGAGGATCTCTTTTGTCCTCTTACCGAAACAGAATATATGTTGTTTGGATTTTTATTTTGAAAATAACCCATTGCATGTGAAAGGATATAATCAATAAAATTATTACTTGGCAATTTAGGCCACGAACCCATGTCAACGTATTTTTTAAACTCAAACCCAGCATTTTGTAAACACTTTTCGGTCGGGGCATTACTGATGTCTTCTGTCTGAACAACATATTTTTTCAGAAGGCTGCTGGTCATCGAGATCTTGCACATTTTCAGCATAAATATTTGCTTGTTGTGTTTCTTCTTCCGCATAGCGGGAGCCCAAAGCCTTTGTTATGTTATGGTTTTTCAATCCTTTGTAAGCTCCATTTGGGGGCCCAAAAACCTAAATGCACCAATTGCACAAAAATAAATAGCTACGGAAAAAATGCCACTACGTTTGTATAAGTGCTCGATGCTCATCGGCACCGTCCTATGATAGAGCCTCTGCCTATTAATAATTAATTTCCGCTTATTTGGTGGTAGGGAGGAAGAACAAAAGGATATTACTCTTGCTCTCGAAAATAAAAATAAATTTGTTATGGTATTTCGGGTATTTTATTTTTGAATTGTATTTCTTACTGGTTTATTATTTTAAAACAATTTTGATTGTAAACACCTTTTTCTGTTTGTTATCTTCAACGGGGAATGGGGTCCCTAGAACCCGGGGGGCCCTGGGCTGCAGCCCATTAAGCTCATACGTAGATCCGGCCCTGTCGGTTACCACAACTAATTTTGAATTACCATACCAAATGCGTTGGCTGTAAACTTAATGATATACCATTAAATTTTACGCACTGCATGATGAGTTGAAATGATCACTAAGTATTTTATTAATGTAAAGCAAACTTTATTTTTCAACACGAATATCGTGAGTTGGATCGAGACTATATATGTAGTATCTGCGACCAGAGACGTCTTAAGGAATGGGCCAACTAGGCCCGGGCCTAAAGCCTCGATAATGCCGGATAATGTTATCGATAGGCCCGGATAATGTTAATGGTCAAATATTATTTCCGTACATATTCTCCAAAAAAAAGGGGGGGATTTTTAAACTCCATGTCAACTGGCAAAAGTGGCAAGACTGTATTATTATGTGATGACCGTTCTTCATGCCTAGGCCCAGGCCTAATACCGTAAGAAATCATTAAACTCCTTTAGTCGAATGTGGTCTTCAGTCGAGCCAGTTCCTGCGATTGTGAGTCGTGCACACTTATTTGTTTCAAATTATCGTTTGTTCGATTATTTGAAATGGCCGCGGTAGCCAAGTGGTCTTGGCATAGGATCATGACTAGCTTCGATCCCAGTACCACTAAAGACCCTCCGTGTAGGAGAGTGATGCACCTTAAATCTGTCGAGAGCTCAAATGTCCTCCCGTTGGTGTGGTGTGGTAGTTAGGAGAGGGGGGTGCCAGCTCAGGTGTCGTCCGCGTCACTTGACCAAGCCCTCGTTTTTCTAAACAGTGCAATGTTAATATTCACTCACTCCCTCGATGATTTGAAAGTGCATGCTGTATACTGTCTCCTTTTAAAAATCACAGGTAAAGTCTACTTTTGCATAAGGGCCCTGGGCCTCAAAAAAAATTTTAAGACGTCCCACAGTCTGTGACCTTTCTGGTAAGCGACCGAAAACTCTAACCTTCCAATTTGAGGAGACAACTAATCATTCGTAGACAAATCGATATATTTTAAAATATATTTTTTATATCCTAATAATATTATAAATGTGAATATATAAGTTTGTTTGTTTGTTACGCTTTCACGCCTGAACCACGAAACCGATTTTAAAAATTTTTTCCACTAATGGAAAGCTACATTATCAGCGAGTAACATAGGCTATATTTTATTCCCATATTCTTACGGGAACGGAAACTATACGGGTGAACGTGAAACTGAACGCCAAGATGAACGCCAAATTTAATGCCAAGCTGTGCTAATGAAGTCGTTGTTTTGGTTACTGGCGACCGATGCTCTCCACGAGACATAGTGTTACACGCACATGATAATACGCTGACACGTGTCATAAATTTTTTTTATGATAGTTATCTCACTGTTCAATTAAGTATGGCATCAGCTCTGTTTCACATGCACTTTTAAAAATAATAAATAAGAGCTTCATAAACAAAACAATTAGAGTAACAAAAAATTTATAAGTTTACGGTTGGTTTTAATACTTTTTTTTCCATTATTTATTTACATTTTTCAGTCACATTTAAACAATAGTTATCCTAATTCTAATAATATTATAAATGCGAATTTCAGTTTAATTGTTTGTTATACTTTTACGTCTAAGCCACTCAACCGATTTTAAAAATTCTTTCACCAATGGAAAGCTATAGTATCAGCGAGTAACATAGGATTTATTTTATCCTCGAACCCACATTTTTTAAAAACTAAGCTCAACTTTAGAATATTTAAATTCCAATGGTCCCAGTCAATCAATAAAAAATATATCATATTTTATTATAACTATGACTTCGACAGCTATTTAAAGACATCAACGCGAGCGAAGCCGCGGGTAAAAAGCTAGTAAAATATATTTTTTCCGTCATTTTAAAATAAAAAACTTGTTTACCAAAAATTTACCTTCTTAGTAGAACCTGTGTTTTAAATACTGACATTTCTGAAAGTAACAAAAAAACAAGCCATCGCATTTTTCTCTACATACTAACTGCAATTAAATTAACATTTTGGCATCAAGTTTAAATTTGATGTTTCTTTCCACAAAATGTTTAAATATTCAACAATAACGATTCATATTTCTGAAATAACAGGAGACCAGTATATTTCGTTCACATGTGTCACTGACTCAGAAGAGATAAATTACTCGTTTCCATAAAGCGGAATGAATTTATTACGAGACATTTTCTCTTTTACAAAAGCGTTTGTATTCATTCATCATTCTCACGTTGCTTGATGTGTGTTGCCATTTTAAAAAAGTGAATAATTACTCGACGGTCGGCAATTTCGAATGTATAGCGGCTTTCAGATTTTCTTTTTAAATGAAATATTAACCGCAGTGTTGCCAATTTAAAACTCATTAATTTGAAACAAATTTTTAATCTACGTAATCCATCAAATGGCTTGAAAGGAATAATAAGAGAGGTGAAAATTTGAGAAATATTTTAATAAAATCTCAACAGGAATATAGGTTTGCAGAATCTCTTTTACATCGATTTTTAGTAAATAAGGTAGAATTGAAAATAAATTGATATCAGCCTTTTAAAAAATATTGCGTACAATTTTTTTTAATATTTATTAGTGTTCAAAATGCAAGAATTTATTATTTAAATAACTCTGAAAATAGCTGAAATCCTAATTTATTTCAACTTTCGCGAGAGAGATATAAAATGCACTAAAATAGTATAACGAGAAAATAATACTTTATATTTTTATTACTTGAATAAATTAGAAATTTTTACAAATTACCGATATGTAATATTGATTCTTTAATAAAATATAGACATTGAAAATGAACAACAAAATTAAATTTTTAGTTGAAACGTAAAATCAGTAAAATTCCTAATTATATAAATCTAGGACTACGCCGCATTTGTGCAAAAATATTACTTTCAACCATGAATTTTTAACACGAAAATAATTTGCCTTTGCTATGTTTTATACAATTTTAAAATTAATGTAACTTCGGTATGATGAATTATTAAAAATCATTACAATTTGTATGGGAAGAAATGTGTAAGTGAAAATTTTAATGAAAGATTTTCACACACGCTGTTATGAAATATCTTCACGCTGATAGAAAAATTAATATTCTAAAAATCCTCACAGCGAAATTATATTCAAATTGTATAATCTTCAGTAAGTTAAATTTTGAACAGTATATATAATATATTTGAATCCAAAGAAGAGTATCATACAGTTCCCTTTTTCAATTATCACTCTCTATGTAATATAAATAGAAACCATCCAATGCAGTACATTTAATGATAAAAGAATAGAAAATTGGATTATAAAAGCAGTTTAAGGAATTTTAACTAAAAAATAAAGTTGAAATTTCTTTTTAAAAACACTCGTTAAAACCTACCAAATCGTAATGACTTAGAAGACATTGAATTACTTTTCATAATTAAAAGAATATATCAGTTTTATTATATACCACCTGATAGTTCCAAATATTTCAGTAATATCTTCATTAGTGTGTAAGAGGTCGGATGAAAAACATGGAGAGAATTCAAAAACTCCCTAAAATACCATAATAAGCATATGGATGCAGGAATAAATATACACTCAAAAAATTTACTCATATACCTAACGGATATCCACTCCAACTATTAGAAATGGAATAGAATGTCTAATGAACTTTTAGTAATTGCTATAGGAAAATATGTATTACATGGGAACTAGCAAGATTTTGTTGCTGTACTTTCTAAAATGTCTTGGAATAAAACTGCACGTGCTTGACAGCAAAAATAACAAACAAAAAAGTGAGAACTATTTCTTGCTTTCTACTTTCAAACGTAAAATCATTTTTCATTCATACTCATACTGCTTACAACCAAAATTTTAAAAATAGAGAGAGACTGGTGAAAAAAAAGAACCAGTCTTTTGTTAGAGCGCGACAAAAGAACACTAATATAAAAAACAGAAGAACAAATATGCCAAAATTTTCATGTTTCTTAAAAACTGAAAATATTCCAAAACTTAATTTTTTTCAGCTGATGGAAACCATTCCAAAAAAATAATTTTAGAATACATTTCATACAGTCCGCTCGCTTCACAACAAAGTTTCTTTTTGCTTATCTGAAAACAAACATAACGAAACTTTTAACACTTCTTAATCGTTCTTAGAATGTTTTATTTTTTTCCCGAAATCTAAAAAACAAATACTCTTAAGACTAAAATATATGAAGCGAAGGAATCTCACCTTTTTATTGCAATGCCGGTCAAAATTCACGAAATACACTTAACTGAAGAGGTTAAATCCATGCGATCCGAGAGAAAAAACACACAGGGAATCCCATATGCATGTGTGCTGGAAGAGCCCTATTCTTTCTGTTGGCTGTCCAATCCGTGAGTCAGAACAGCTGTGCGTGCAGACCGTTTGTCTACCTTACTGTTCCCCCCTTCCATTCAGCAGGTGCATTCGTAATTCAAAGTGCTGTTTGGTTGCCCTCGTGGTGACATCTAGTGAAAAGAAATAAAACTATTTTTAAAAGATGAAAATTTTAAAAATGCTGAACTTAGAAGAACATTGAATACATGAAAAGACTGTACTATTTGAACATTTTTTTGAAATTTATGTATTTAAAAATAAAATTTTAGCATTTCATGTAATGTTTCTATTCAAGAAAATGATACGAGATGAAATTTTGAGCATATTATTCACATAATTTTAAAATTTTAAATTTGTTTAAAAAAAATTTGGAAAATTTTATTCCTTTTGTAAGTATTAATTTTTTTGCCTGAATTTTTTTTGTAATATTCTTAAGGATATTTTAACCAACTTAAGGGTTTGATTTTAGAATAATTGAATTAGTTTTGCAGAGGGAAAAAAAGAATATGTTGGCATGCATATGTTGGCTAAAAAAAAACTCAACAAAAAGGCCAATATCTCCTACATTTAAATTATTTTTTTAAAAAAAATATGCAATTTATAGAAAAATGGAATACAAATTTTAGTACATGCATTATTTATTACACAGAGGGGAAAAAATGGAAGTGATAGGTACCGTAAAATCAGGTGTATCAGGTAAAATCACATGTACTTTCAAGCTGCATTTTTTAATTCTTAGGTACATTCGAAGGTACACACACACCCCTTTTTTGAAGAAATCTGAAATACATGTGTGCAATGCTTTTATGTTTTGAAGTCCTTTATTCGAGGTATAATTCTAAGCTTTTGAAAAAATTGTATACATTTCGAACTATAACTCTTTAAGGAATATCCTTTATATTTAAATAAACAGTTTTTCGATATATATTAATTTTTATGCTCTTATTTTCTTTATTTTTAAAGCTCTCATTTTTATATCCGGCGTATTGCGCGCACCTGTAAATTTCGGTCCTATTTTTTGTGTTAAAAGTGTGCGTTATACGCCGGATTTTACGGTAAGTAATTGTGGAAGGAGCACCGTTTTGAATTCACTAATGTATCGATAAACACAAACTGAGAAAAAAAACCTTTTTAAAGTTTATAATTCTAAGGAATAATTATAATAAGCTTAAATAAACTCACTTTAAGACATTAGCTATATATTTTTCTATTAAATAATTCCATTTTAATATTATTTCAACCCATATTTTTTTATAAATGATCAGTTTTTAGAGAGTATTAATTGCACAAGAAAATTCAAGGAAAAGTTTTTAAAAAAATTTTTTTCACTCATGATAGAAATTTTAGTTTTTTCTTCACATAGTAATAAAAATTATATTTGTATGAAAAACATATGAGGAACAAGAACTGAAATTAAGAAATTATTAATATAAAATGGCTCTGTTCAAAAATTTTACAAAGAAACACATTTCACAAAGAAAAAAGAATTACACTATTGTATGGCCTCATAAAAATCCTGCTTTGTATATAGCACATTCCTTTTTCATAGTTATTATTTCCTTTTTTTAAATAGAACTTTTTATCGGAAAGCAATTTTTTTTTTTCGTCTAAAAAAAAGAGCGTGATCGAATTGCCTAATTTGTTTGCTTACATTTTTCAATTGAAGTTTTTTCGAACTTCTAATTTTCCTGCATACAAAAATGATACATCAATCGATAGATAATAATGAAAAATTAACATGCTAGATTAATTTACGAATTCTTAAATTTGAATACAATAATCATTAGGAAACGTGTTTCTGGAATATATTTTGAGCATTTACATCGCTAGGAAAGAGAAATTGTTCTTTTTTTTTTTTGTATCAACATCACAACAAATTAATTTTAAGATTTTCAAATTTCAATTTTAAAATTTTGTACTTGAATATAATTAAGGGATTTTTTCATTCCATAATCCATGCTTTTAATCGAATATTTTAGATAATTGCTCAATATTTTTATTTTTGATAAATTATGAACAAAAAAACATTTATTTATTGAAAAATTGGATTATTTCTGATACAAACTTTTTTCTTTCTACATGCCATATCATTAATATTTTTTTTATCTCTTGGCATGATAACAAATGAATTTGATTATCAGCATTAATAACATTAATTTTATTGTTTCAGAAGTAATCAAAATAATCTTCAATCCACTTTTTCTTTGCGGGCAATTTTTTAATCCAGTTTTCCATTTTATATAAGAGAGTAGTTTAGAATAAACATCACACATTTAAGAGTCCTCTAATCAGTGTTATACACACCGCTACACGTATAAGTGTCATACAATTCATAATACTATCTCGATGATGTAAATAACGCACCAACCATTACATAATGTTTGGAGGATCACTAACATGAAGATCAGGAACACACCAGACGCTATTGAAACCAGATACAGTAACCAATGAGAGAACTTCATTCTAACGCTCGTATAGATCACATGCATGCAAGTAACCACTAAACTGCTTCTTTGGTGTATCTCAGTTTGGACATCACTGCCTAGGACAGCAACGAAATATCAACTGTGTTTAATTGTTTGTTAACGTTGCACACAAAGTAACACAGGGCTATTAGCAACGGAGCTTCTAAGCCAGCGGTACTCAACTTTTTTTTCTCCGACGAGCCACATACATACAACAGCTATTTCACGGAGGTCGCTGCATGAGAATTAATGGGGAGGGGGCTGTATGACCACTGTCATTTCAAAAGTGAATAAGTGATCAAAATATTAATTATTTTGGAGAGATTTTCTTTTAAAACTATATTAAACTACATCAAACGCAACTAACAAAAACTTGGTGTTATGCATTTTTTCCCTGTTATGGGATAATTTCGATTTTCTTTCATCAAAAATCCCGAGACCCGAGACCATTTCCCTGTTATCAATTATCCCCCCCCCCCCACCAAAAAAAATATTTTGTTGCTGTACAAAAAATTTTTAAGAAAATCAATTAAAAAAAGGGGAGGGCATTGAAAAAATGATTCTTGGTCATATAGGGACGGACAAAATTATATTTTTTTTTCAAATATAACGTTTTCACGACAAATCAAACAAGTTCTTGATCCATGTTTGTTTTTCTTTACGAAATAGCCAATATTCCAATCGTCTTGAAACAACATTTATTCTTTAGATATTTTTCAGTTGGAAGACATGAGGGTTTCCTAAACACTAGTGTCACCCATAAAATGGTCGCTATTCTACTGTTATTTGTTAACGTTAACCATTAAAATTACAAAAAGAAAAAAAATTATCCCGCAATTCGTACCAGCACGGCATCGATAGCAAAATTTATAAACGGGATTGCTTGATTGATAGAATTTCTCGCTAAATTTTTAATACATTGGTCTTAAATAATTGAATTTGTTAGTGCAACGAGTCATAACCGGGCTACTCAAAAAGGTCCGGTGGGCCGATGCGGCCTGCAGGTTCAATATCACTGTTCTAAACTATGTTTAAGACATCTAAGTCCATTTTCTTTCACAGATCCCTCTTGTATAGGGGAGGGAGTAACATTCTAAAAAACAGTAGAACGAAGTGTCTAGGGGTAATCTTTAATTTATGTAATAAAAATTAAAAATCTATTGATCTGTAGTAGGGGGGGGGGTGAACCCAACCCACTGCCTAAGCTAGCATTTTATTTTCTATCCTGGAACAATATGAGGACGAATTTAAGGAGAAAAACCAATGTATCAAATCCGGCGTCGTATGGCTTTATTTCGTTATAACAAAATCCGGTACTTACGTATTATCGCAACCATATTAGCGACATTGTATGAAATGCAGCACATGGTTGCCAATTCAATGCTTATGACACATGAGAAATCGGTGTTGCCAGGGGATCGGGTTTTCTCAAAGCTTTAAACCTTCGCTAGGGGAGCTCAATCTTCCGTGATAAAAAAAAAAGCATAATAAAAACTTTATAGTGCCTTATACTCTGTTCTGCTAGCAGAGGCGGATTAAGCTAGTTGGAGGTCCCTGGAAGTAAAAGGTTTGGGGCCCCGTGGGCTGAAGAGTCGAAAAATTTAAATAGTAAAAGAATTCGCTGACCTTAAATTCTCAAAATAAAATGTATAGCTAATAAAAAAAAATTAATGGCTCAAAAAAAAAATTTTAACTTTATTTTAAAGAATTAAAAAAAATCTTACCTAAAAGCTTAAAATTTTGTTACATAACTTTACGTCTTGATTTTTCTTAGGCAAATTCATCGATTATTTGGTCCAAAACATCTTGTTCTATATATAATATGGACAAGCTGTTCAGTTTGTCTCCTCCCATACTACTTTTTAAATAATTTTTAACTCGTTTTAAAACCGAAAAAGATCTCTCACTTGATGCTTTTGATATCGGATACTTAAAAATATTTTTAAAAGTATCTCTACATTAGGGAAAGTCGAGACCGTTTCTTTTGCAACTCGATAAATTTCTTTGTTCGATAGTATCTTTGTTTTCTTTTAAAAATAGCAAAATCTGATCTAATTAATAGTCAAAATTAAACGATTCAATATCGTCTTTGCAAATATCTTCTTAATTTCTTAATTCGTCTTCTTAATTTCTTAATTCGTCTTCTTAATTTCAGGTAACCTCTCATCAAAAAATACAAAAAAGTGTTCTATAACAGTTTCATATATTCCAGCTCTTCGGGATAGTTCTGCACTTGTCCTATCGCATTATGACATAAAATGAGTTGACCAAGAAATTGTCCCTATTTTCAAATTCATGACCTTCTTCTTTAGTTTCACCGAAAATATTTTTTCTTTTTCGCTGCAGGAGCTTGTACAACTTCCTTATCAAATGAGAGCCCTGATAAAGCAGTTGCTTTTCCAAATTCATTCTTGAAATTTTGTGTATACAATTTTCCAAAAATTTCAGTAGATTAGATTATTTTAATAGCTCACACCCAACTGATTGTAATGATTTGCAAGTAGTACTCCCTCTCTGGAATATGGTATCCCAAATCACAGTCACTAGGGAAATTTCATACGTGCCCATCTGTTTCAAAAGGGAAGTTGCTTCCAGTATTGTGATCTTTTTCTCCTCATTTTTATCACGGACTTCAGCCAAGGCCTCTTTTATGTGTGTATAACCAAGTCTTATAGCTCGTACGGCATCTGCTCTTGCTGACCATCGTGTATCTGAAACTATTTTTCACAGATATTGCATGTTTACTCCTTTCTAGATTTTTATTTAAAATTCGCCAGCGATGGGTTGACACAGAAAAAAAAATTTAATAATTTCTGTACAGCATAAAACATTTAATTGCATTGCTACAACTGGGCTATTGTCATTTACAAGCAAATACCATTCTGAATGTATTTTCCCATCCTAAGTGTTATCTGTATTTCACTTCAAACGATCTTTCTATTGATCCGCTTTGAATGAGAAGTTTTTCCTACATTCAAAGATCACACCACTCCTTGTCTTCTCATTATTTTGAGTAATTTTACCAGCTTTTAAACTTTTCTTATTACGTTTCCTGAGATTCAGAATTCACACGGAAAACTTATATCGTTTTAAGCCAGTGACATACTATTTTATAAACGTAAAACAGCTGATAAAATGTTATCAATGGTAAAAGACCTTTGATAACATTTTACGACTTTTTGCTTACACATGTACCCTGTAGCTAGGAGCTTTTATTTTCGATGACGTAATATCGCCAAATGATATGTATAAATTATATCAATGTAATGTGTGTGTTTTTATGTCAGAAAGTATTTTGCTTTACTTTATCTCAGAAAACTAATTTTTTTAAATCTTCTTTTTTCCATATGATCGCGCCCCCCTCGTAGAGTTATCACGCTTCCCCCTCTGAGGGAGGTGCGCCCTACAATTTGAGATAGAGCAGCGGCTCTACAGTTTTTTTCGAAAAATTAGTTTCATCTATTTCACTATTTGATTCATTCATCAATTTAGAGAAATTTCAATCTCATTTAAATATTTCGCTATTTCTGTCATGCTGACTGAAATAAAACTGATGCTAAATTTAAAAACACTTCAATCCATTGCCGGATTACTCGTTAGGAGGAGTAGGCAATTGCCTATGGGCCCCGTGGTTTTTAGGGGCCCACAAAAGAGTGTTCTGTTTTCTGTTAGAGCTCCAAAAACAAGCTAAGGGGCCCCGAGAACTCGACTGTCTAGGGGCCTCCATGTGGTTTAATCCGACACTGCTTCGATCTCTCTCCCCAGATTCTCAAAATATAAACACAAAAATCCAGATAACAATAAATCACGAACCTTCAAATACTAAATTCTTTCGAAAGAACTAAACATTGGTAGTTGTTTATAGTCTGAGATCTGGGATCATTATTTTAATATAAGAAATCTCGGATCAACTTTTTAAAAACTTGGAACCGAAAACATATATTAAAGACCAAAGTTCAGGAAAACATTTTTAAAAAATGGATTTCAACCGCAATTACATGCAATATATGAGGGCAACACTAATTGTTATACGATTCAAATTGTGGGTAATCATTGGGTTTGCAATATCAGTACAAGGTTTTTTTGTGTGTTGCACGTTGAAATTATAACTGAAAACTTATATCGCACGGAAAACTTATATCGTTTTAAGCCAGTGACACACTATTTTATAAACCTAAAAAAGAACTCTTAATATGACCATTGATAATATTTTACGACATTTTGCTGACACACGTCAGGGGTCCCTGTAGTTAGAGGAGCCCATATCAATGATACGGTGGTAGTTACGCCCCTGATAAGAAGGAATGTTGTTCAGGAATGTTTCTCAGAATTTGAAATCCATTCTTATTATATGCTTCATCTATGGTAGTGCGAACCGATAGTCTGCATGATTTCAAGAATTAGTTTGCAGATTGTTGAATTTCAGAGATCTACAATAGTAATGCTTGCGACAAAGTTCACATTTCGTACGATAATAATATTGTCAAGTTTTCATATGCAAGAGTACATTTTAGTTTTTGCTCATTTTGGGGCCCCTGCGCAAAGCATGCGCCACACCTTCCACATGGTTGGCCCAGTCCATAGTTCCCTTTCTCCATGTTACAAAAACTTAAAATTTAGAAATACTAAAAGGAAAATATTATCAAACTAGAAACACACGAGTTTTTCTCAAAAATCAAACATATGAAAGCAAATAGTGTAAAAATGATCCTATGAAACCAAAACAATGAAAAAATTAAAGATCAAGATGCACATTACCTGAAATTTTAACTTTAAAATTTAATCAAATTTAAGTTATCCACTGGTAAAAAATGCAGCCAAATTCAGATCTTATGTTAGTAAGCAAAAATCATTGTGATCAATTATTTCAATAGCCAAAGATCCTCTACAGTTTTTTCAAAAAATAACTTTCATCTATTTCACTATTTGATTCATTCATCAATTTAGAGAAATTTCAATCTCACTTAAATATTTCGCTATTTTTGTCATGCTGACTGAAATAAAACTGATACTAAATTTAGAAAATACTATCGATCCAGTGTCGAATTACTTATGAGGTGGAGTAGGCAATTGCCCATGGGCCCCATGCTTTTTAGGGGCCCACAAAAGCGTGTTCTGTTTTCTGTTAGTGCTCCAAAAACAGGCAACAGGGCCCCGAGAGCTCGACTGCCTAGGGGCCTCCATGTCGTTTAATCCGACACTGCTTCGATCTCTTTCCCCACATTCTCAAAATATAAACACAAAAATCCAGATAACAATAAACCACGAACCTTCTAATGCCAAATTCCTTCGAAAGAGTAGTTGTTTATAGTCATTAATATCTGGGATCAAATTTTTAAAAACGTGGAACCAAAACATATATTAAAAACCAAAATTCTAAAAAACATTTTTCAAAAACAAAAAAAAAACGGATTTTAACCGCAATTACATATAATATATGAGGACAAAACTAATTGTTATACGATTCAAATCGTGGGTAATCATTGAGTTTGCAATATCAGTACAAAATTTTTTGTTGCACGTTTGATTTATAACTGAAGTCCATCAGCTTGGTGCCCCTGGCGGCCGCCAGGTACGCCAGCCGCTTAATCCGCCTCTGTCTGCTAGTCTTCTCGTCAGGTCGGTTTTCTTTCTGTAACTCTAAATAACCCTTGTGGTGTGGGTTGCCCCCTTCCCCCTTGAGTGAAAGAAAAAACTATTATACTGTACAAACAAACAATGCGGTCTCAGCTTCCTAAAAAAAATTATTTCTGACTTAATAACTTTAAAAAAAAAAGTGATGTGATAACACCATGATTTAACATTACCTAGACAGATGTCGTGGAACTGGGTACATCATATCCTCTTTTACAAGCTTTTATTTAACTTACAATGTATGTATGTATGTAATTTGTTCGGGTTGAATCTTGCAACTCAATTTTCAAGCTGATATCTTCACTCCATTGAGCTGAAATTTTGTATACACGTTTATTTTGGATGACAATGCATGTTTTGACAATTTATATTCCGATATTGCAATTAATTAAAAAGATATTAATTAAAAACATTAAATTAGTTTTGGTGCCAACTTTGATATATCTACATTGTTGTAATAATGTTATTGTTACAACAATGACAAAAGTTGGCGTCGAAAATTGGTTTTCAGCCAAACTGGAATTTCATAACGTTGCGCTATTGACTGTATTAATTAACTTTGTCTAAAAAAATAATTACATTTCTACAACGTAAAAATAATCTAATTTCTACAATGTATGCAATTTTTTTTTTTTTTACAAATTTCTATCTATTTACTTGGATTTAAATCCAAAACAAAAAAGTAGAGCTATTTTTCAAGTAGATTGTATACCTTTCTCAACGCTGCCAAGTCAAACTGAGATGGAGTATTGAAGAAATTCTTTTAAAAATTTATCTAACTTTAATCTATGAAACTCAGACAAAAAATAATTACAGAATAGGAAAGATCATTTTTTTATGTATCTTACCCATCAAAAAGGAATCCGCTAGGAAAACAATAAGAGAAAAATATTATCTAGAAATGCAATGTATTTTCGATTAAAAAAATAATTTTATAATAAAATGAATGAATTTTTTGAAGAAATTTCCTAATTTTAAGCCTACGAGTAATTTAAATATACCTCATTTTATCACCAATAATCTAAACACACACTACGACATGTGTCCTTAAATTTAATTACAAATAGAATCTGTTAATTTTATTTGAGTTTTTTTGTTTGAAAAATTACGGCAATTTTGTTTCTCTAGATGAGTTAGGCACATTGTAAAACCAGCTCAAGGTTCTTTATATTCATAAAATGTGCCAAAAGAGAATAATTTGCAAAATGACCTGAAATATTTTAAAAATAAGGAGAGAAAAAAATCGAATCTTAGAAGTAACATTTCTTTAAATAGAAAATGCACTTCGCTATTTGGAGTTGTTTTACGAAGAAAAGAGTAATATGCGCTTGGTTCCAGGAAAAAGTTCTTAAAATAGAGAAATTCCCAAAATAGAAGTTCGTTACATGGAGATCTGACTGTATAAAAATAATGCGATGGTTAATTATTTTTCAAAATCAAGTTTTTAAAGATGACCTGAGCAATTAAAAAAAATAGATTCTTACGTAGATGATATTCAATGTCCAGTAAAAAATTATCATTATTTGATAAAACTTTCTTTTTTGATTTGAACATGCGTTTTGAATCTTAAGCATTTTATTGATTAATTCAAAAATTTAAATGCCTTTTGAAGTTTTTTAATAAATAACTAAATTTTTCTTCTAATATGTTAGAGAAAAATATATCCCTTTTCTTCAAAATATTTCAAATAAATATTATATTCTTAAAGTTTTTTCAAAAACAGTCAAAATTTTAATTAAACATTTAATAACTTTGTCATGTATGAAGATAATCTCACTAAACCTTTTTTTTTTCGTGTGTAGAACAATGTTACCCAAGATCTGCACGAAGATTGAAAAAATTGCTTAAAAATTACGGATTTAAAAACATTGTGTTTTTAGTCTAGTACCCTTTTTGTCAGAATTAATTCAGCTAAACCAGGGATGGCGAACCAGCGTTTACTGAGTTGAACAGGCTGAGAAACCTGTCCCCAGTGATAACTAAAAAGTAAAAAATAAACTAAAAGTAAAAAAACTTTTTTAAGAACAAGCTTTTATTTAAACGCGCTAAAAAGAATAAAATAAGCTTTTCCTTTAAAACTTTTTTTACTATCAACTTATAACGTCACTACACAATTTATATGATATAAAAGCTTGTCGCGAGATTTAAGTACTCGTATTTACTTAGTTTGAATTTTTGCAAATTAAAATCAATCAGGTCAAGTTATTTATTTTACTTGTTTATCTGCACAGGTAAATCTCGCGACAAGCTTTTGTATCATATAAATTGTGTAATGACGTTTTAAGTTGATAGTAAAAAAAGTTTTAAAGGAAAAGTTTATTTTATTCTTTTTAGCACGTTTAAATAAAAGCTTGTTCTTAAAAAAGTTTTTTTACTTTTAGTTTATTCATTGTTCAAACACGATTGTAAAACGAGGACATTTTTTTTTCTCTCTGTTTTCGCATTGGGTGTGTGTAGGGCTGTACTTAAAATATTTCCCATCCCAATGCAATTTATTTCAATCTGCCGCACCTTTTTTCATATTGAGCAAAAACGTTTAATCGCTATTATTTAAATAGTAGTAGCTTTCTCTCAATTAGTGAACTTTTAAGCAAAAATGGTTTCCCTAGAAAAATATGTCTTAAAAATATATACTAGTTTATAAATCTAAATACGTTTTGAAATAAATGCTTGAAACTGCGACTAATCGAGGTTAGAAAGTAAAAAAATAATGCTACATGTTGAGATTGCGTTAATATGTGACAATTAAAAATAAAATATGTGTGTTCCTTTTGCCCTTAACACCTTTGAAAGATAAATTGTTTCACATTTTTTATTGGTTCTTAACACAAAATATGTAAAAACACTACCTCGATCTTTCTTCATGACCAATTTATCCAAGTCGTTATAGTCGTAGTTGTTTCTGTCGAGATGTGAGTTTGAGCGCAGAGGCCACTAAAGATCCACTTTGCAAATGGGTTGAGGGATGTTAAATTTAACGGGGTTCTAAGTTTTCTCGTTGGTGTGGAGTGGAAGTTAGGACGGAGAGAATTTCAGCTCAGATGTCGCGCTCGTCGCTTGACCATAGTTCAAAATTACGAAGTCCGTCATTAATAGCCCTCTTGTTGTTTCATAGTGCGACGTTAATATATACTTACTCACTTGTACATGGGAAGGAGCTTGCATCGGTCACCACCAAAGGGCTCTTTTTCTATTAAGGAACTAATGACATCTGAACGGTCACGTAGTTTCGCGTGGGAAAGTATCCAAGACAGAACAATCCGACGCTTTTTATGCAAATTAACTTTTGACCTCCTTTATCCAGCCAACAGAGAGGTGACCAACGCAGTTTCTACGCCAATCTCCGGTTTCAAAGTCCACCGCATGATAGGTGACCGTTGGGACGGATCTATACACGTTTCTACTAATTTCTTCTTTTTTCTTTAAAACAAAATATTCATTTCTACCAACCATCATCGAGAAACCAAACGTGATTTATGTAAATGAGGAATATTATATAAATTCGGATTTCGTGAGTTGAAGAGAGTGAAGTATGAGGTCAAGCTAAGTTAAGTGAAGTAAAGTGAAGCAAGTGATCTGTTGACACGTAGTTGTTGACAAGCTGAAATTGATACGTTTGAGATGTGGGCAAGTAGAAGTGGTTAGTGTAGATTGAAAAGCAGTGGAATTACAGGTTACAGAGCGTGGAGCCATCATCATTTGATCAAGCTAAAGAAAGTGCCTGAAGTTTCCCGTGAAGGATCCAAAGCATTAAGGATTCAGGTATCGTAATTTGATAAAGTAAAAGCTGATTGTTAGTGTGCCACGTAGTTGTAAATGAGTGTATTTAAGCTGTTTTAGACTTAGTTGAGGTTCTGTAATATTATCCCCCCATTTGAGTATCTCCCCTCTGCACTCGACTATTGTTTATATACCTTAATTAGAACTGTGTTGTGTCTGTTTCATAATCTTTAATAAGAATTAATAAATTAAATTAGATTGGAATAATCTCTGTGGATTATTTAGTTCCTCCTACACATGTAGCAGGGCTTACAGATAGACATGAGGGTTTGAATGTAAGGTGTAACCAGAGGTTACCACACAGTGACTAATGGTAAAATAGTAATCCCTGCAACGTCCAGACAGAAGTGATCCTGCGTCCCTTGAGACTTAGAAAGGCGTAACTTATCCCATCTTTAAAGAGACATCAAAAGGGGAAAGCAAGACGCTTCAAGAGGCTTCAACACTCTACGATGCTCCAACACACAAACTCTTCAAGAGACTCCCAGACTTTCTCTCAGCCTTGTACTCTATCGCAGCTATAGTGATCTACCGAGGATCGAGATAACGAGCATAATGTCGTGGTAACGCAGCATTAACATAAGTGCTTCTACATTGCCAGTATTTCAAAAATGATGCGCCCTAACAAGCTAAAGAAATGTCAAGCTCATATTATGAGCATTAGACGAAAATTTCGGTTGCTACGTCTTGAATGGTTTCAAAAATTGGTCCCTTAAACTGTGTGTAACAACTTATGTCTTTTCAATAGGAACAATTGTGTTGCGATTCTGCCACTGGCAGAGTGCCATGACGGCAGGAAGAATGTGGAAATACTTACATATATAAGAAGGAGGATTTCCTCCAACGTGTATTGGCTAGAATTTCCTCGGAGAATATACTCGTATTGTTTCTTCCATTGAGTCAAAAGTGTTTAATGCTTTTTGAACTCACACAAATGTGAATGTGGAGTTTCATTAGAATAACATTGGTCTCTTCATCTTCGCCAAATTTTCCACTCATGGCTGTATTGACAGAAATTAGAGAGGTTTTAAATTTAGGCTTTGAAGCCTCAACGACAGACGTGGAAACATTTTGAGTTAGTTGGCTCTTTGCTCTTTTGAGGGTCAAGGGGACTTCCGGTTGAGACGACTCGGCTCCCTGCTTGGCTTTTTGGTCGGCTCCCTCATTTACGAGGAGGTCAAAATGACTTGGGATCCAACGTAAGGCCACAGTCCAGCGATATGAGATTAGTTCTGCAATTTTAGTTCGGCTTTGAATTGTGTTTAGGCAATCAGTTGGTTGATTACTGCTTAAAGCTAAAATTGCAGCTTGGGAGTTTATGAAGAAGACAACATTTGCAGGAGCTAAGCAGCAGCTAGTAAATACGTTGTAGCTTCCAGACAGCTAAGACCTCACCATTGTAGTTGGTGGCGTTTTTCCCTCAGTCAATGAGTCCTCAAACAGCCGACAGAACCATCCCGTGCTGTCTCCGTTGGTTTTTGGCAGGTGGGAGCCATCAGTGTAGATATGGAGTCACTCATTTGCTGGATATCTTTGTTCGATCTTTTCCAGAGCTTATGATCTTACCTTGTCAGGAATGGCATCAGCCTTAATGTTAACCCTTTATCTACCGACGGTGTTTATAAGTACCACAGACATTCAAATTACATAGAATTACAATTTTCACGAATATTCTGACGATTTTTAGCAGAAACACTCTTTTAATTCCAATCTTCCAGGAAACATGGCAGCATAGCCTCTATGAAGTATTTAGGCGGGGAAGACGAATAGTTTTAAAACAGAAGTTGTGTTTTCAGTTGACGTTTTGATGGGATTACGAAGATTGTCAATTTTGTTTCCTAAAAGGTATTTAATATCAAAAGGTAAGTGCCTTATTTTTTGTATGTTTGTTAAGACTTTAGAAAACGATGTGACTATTTATTTTAAGTGAACAATGTATATAATTAATTTTACAGTGGAATAACTTTGTGGGATTTATAAGTACCAACAGCGCACTGGGTGTTAGATCAAGAACTTAGGGTTTTTTTTCGTTCGTGTAGCTTATTGTTGTTTTGTAGGGTCAGGACTACAAAGTCAGGCAATAAAGTTATGCCTTTTTAGCATCTCTTTTAGCTTAATTTACTTATTTTATTCTATTATTTTAACGTTTTCAAAAACTTTTAAACTTTTACTCTGAGTTTCCTTTTTTTATCACACAATTGAATGAAATATCTATAATTTATTCAAAAAATAGCAACATTTCTTTTTTTTCTTATTTTTAACTGAGATTTAACAATAATAGAAGGTTTTCAAGGTGCTGTTATTATTACTATTTTCCTTTTCATAGAATGTCTAGAAAAAAAGAAGCTCAGTTTTCAAGAGACTTTGGATTTATTTGTATTTTTGTGTATTAATGAAAAGAAAAAGTTTGTTTGAATATCATCAAGTTAATTTTAAGTGTAAAACCTGAATTTATGTGTAAAGAAATTAAAATTGTAAAATTTTTATATAATATTTTCAAAATAAATATTTTTTGCGTTGTAAAATACTAGTGTTCTCTGGTTATTTAGCATTTTCAAGAGTTAAAACTCCGTTAAAAAAGCCATTCGGCCTTTTTTTATTGTGAGAATATTTTAGACTTTGTGTACTGACGGTACTTTAGTACCAATTTAATTAATTAACTCTAACAGATTAAATTTCTCGAACAAGAGTATTTTATTTATGTATATACCTTAATTTTCAAAGTAGTCATTCAAAAAAAATATTGCATGAATAAAAACTGTAGATCATAAAGCGGCAGATAAAGGGTTAATTAGATTGAGCCGTTTAGATGGAAAGGAAGTTGGGACGGATCTATACGTGGCTCTCCTTAATTCCTTGGAGACTCTTTAAGGAAAACATTTATCTCAACCAACTTTCACTGAAGGTAAGAAAACGTGATTGTGTAAATTAAGTTTATTGTATGAATTCTGTATTCGCGAGTTTTGGGAGTTAGTGAAGGGAGGATTGGTAAGTTATTGAAGTGAGAATGGAAGAAATCCAAAGTGAAGTTTACTCGGATGTGTGAGCTGATTAAGACAACTATTAGTGTTCAAGGTCTCATCTGTAGGACTTCTAACTGACAAGAGTTCAGGTATTGTGCGTATTATTTAAATAGAAGTTAGAGTGTAAATTGTTAGTGCGCCTCTGAGCGAGCTTGTATAGGTTATCGTAGAAATCAGTTGAATGTCCGTAAATACTATTCCCAGACTAACTGATCTCACCTTCGCGCTCTAATCATTGATCTAAATTATCTTAGCTGGATTATTGTGCTTGTGTTGATAAGTGTGACAATAAAGTAATTTTAGTGAATAATGTCGTCTGATCAATTAGTTATCTCCACACATCTACACGGAGAAAAAAGAAATACTCAAAAATGACTACATGGACTTACTCAGTTTGAAATGAGCTTGTTTATATCAGATTTGAACGCATGCCTTTACAAATATGAGACATTACATGTACTCAAAATTTCAAAAAATGGTTAATTAACACTATCAAACAAATTAAAAAGATATTCAGGATTAAAAAAGTTTTTTTAATATACTGGCTACATATTTTAAAGATTGGGGTTCAACAACAAATTTAGTTCTCATAAATCTTCCGAACTATTTTTCGTTTCTACCACGCTACCCGCGGACGAACACATGAGTACTAGATTGTTTTGATTTTGTAAGGCTTTTATAGGAATTTAGCGAAAAAATGTGATTATCTGCCTTTTTTTGGCGGATTACTTAAAAAAAAACAAATTTAAGAGGTATGTGGCTACGTTTGGAGCATTTTATTGAAACATAAATTTTCAACTAAAAAAACACTTTTTTCTTTAAAAAGGGTGTGCATAGAACTAGGAATTAAGGTTCAAGTGTAGTATAGATACTTGGCGATGTCAAATTTTTTTGGTGACCAAAATCGATCGCCAAGCTACTTCACTTAGCGATAGGTTTCCCGAAGCCAGAATGAATTCGTTATCTAACCAATAATATCTATATAAAAATCGAAAGGGCCCTCTCCCCTATACTACACTTGAGTCAGGAATTAAAATACAATTCCACAAAATTTTAAATTATTTTGGATAGATTGGGAATTTTTAGTTAAAAATTGCAGTTACAGTAAACCTTGTATTGAAAATTCTAATTAATAAATTCAAATAATATTAAAACTGCACACAAATAACATCATTATCTGTGCCTAAAGATTTACATTATTTTTTTGAAATTGGTCAATTTTTTTAAAAAAAAAGCATGTTTTTTCTCACAAATTGTATGTGCAATAAAATGCATAAATACATACACAGAGATTATAGTCTATAATACAAATAAAATAAAATAAAAGTTTTCTTAAAATGTTAATTCAATGTCTTAAAAATAAATCCATTTGTGAACTTTACCGTGAAGCCAAAAAACATAGTTTCTCAGACAATGCTTTTAAAGATTTAAATACAATATGAAAAATGTTCTACTAGTTGTACATTTCTTAAACTCACCATATTTATAGCTCAAACTCTTTAGCTTCATGTTTAACTAATTTTCAACCCTTTTGCTGTTTTCTGGAGAGTTTTATAGATTATAAAAATTGTCGAGTTTAGTAAAATTTTCATGAAAAATTGCAATTAGGATCTTTTACACAAAATTCTAATGAATGTATTCAAATAATATTTATACAGTACATAAATAAGGGAACATCTTTATATATTAGGAATTAAAAGATATGTATTACTTTTAAAAGTTTTTTAAATATGCCAAATTTTATGAAAAAACTCGATTTTTTTAAAAATTAGTGATATTTTTTACATTTAAATGCAATGAAGTACATAAATACAGTGAACCCCAAAAGTGTTCGTTCACTTGCAGTTTCCTATAAAATTTAATGATTTCGACTAATAAAAATTAATGTATCGAAATTGTAATTTTTCTATGATATCTGCAACTTGTTCTTAATGGAATGACATAATTATTTTTTTAAAAATAGCATAACTATTATTTTTAAAAATTAATAATCAAAAAGCTCCTGAAAAATTACGCCACTAAAGTCTTAGAACACTTAACAAAAATCTCAACATAGCTTTAAATATTGTATTTCTTTCTTAAT
This sequence comes from Trichonephila clavata, assembly GCA_019973975.1. Taxonomy (NCBI): domain Eukaryota; kingdom Metazoa; phylum Arthropoda; class Arachnida; order Araneae; family Nephilidae; genus Trichonephila; species Trichonephila clavata. The sequence goes on from BMAO01025343.1 coordinate 124,350, forward strand.
TTAGAACTTAGTAGGATATCTTTTAGTGTCCACAACAACTTTTGGAGACCTTGATATAGATTTAATGAGTTTTTGTAATTTCTGCATCGATTTACCTCCATGCTTCTGTGATTATTATTTTTACTTCCCATTATGTGTTTATGTCATGTTTTTTTATTTTAAATCTAGTTCTCCCCAAATATGCTCTGCTGGGCTAAATAAATTGATTGAGGAGGTGTTATCACAAAATTTTGGGGCAGTTATAAAGACACCAGCGGTGTACTTTGAGAGCAGTACGCTTGGCTTCATTATCCTGTTAAAATAGGAAGTCGTGTTCAATATCAAATTTTGGACAGACAATTTAAAATTTCTCTTTAAAATATTTGACTAGAGCTCATGATTCTCAATACCATCAAAAATTACTTAATTCTGTGGCTGATTTACGCCCCCACGCAAGAACACTTCCACTTCCATGGTTCATTCATCCAACTAGATTCTTGTGACTTAAGTTTCAGAAAATTCAAAATTGACAGGAAAGTGATTGGGATTACAGAAAATTCAACATTTTTGGTTCTGATGGGCATATAATAGTTTTAAAGGAAAAAATGAGGCATTTAATCCAGTGAATTTATGTGGAACAAGAGCTCCTCCACCTCCATGCTTCAACACAGAGGTGTTCTTGCGGGGGAGGGGGGTGTAAATAGGCTTCAGGAATTAGGTAATTTGGTATTTTTTGATGGTATTGAGAATCATGAGCTCTATTTAAATATTTTAAAGAGAAATTTTAAATTATCCTCTCAAAATTTGGATATTTCAGACGACTTCATTTTTTAACAGGATAATGACGCCAAGCGAACTGCTCTCAATGTACACTGCTGGTGTCTCTATAACTGTACCCAAAAGTTTGAAAACACCTCCTCAATCAATTTATTTAGCCCAGCAGAGCATATTTGGGGAGAACTAGATTTAAAATAAAAAGAAAACATGACATATGAACACATAATGGGAAGTAAAAACAATAATCACAGAAGCATGGAGGAAAATCAATGCAGAAATTACAAAAACTCAATAAATCTATATCAAGATGTCCAAAAGTTGTTGTGGACACTAAAAGATATCCTACTAAGTTCTAAACTAAGAAAGAAATACAATATTTAAAGCTATGTTGAGATTTTTGTTAAGTGTTCTAAGACTTTAGTGGCGTAATTTTTCAGGAGCTTTTTGATTATGAATTTTTAAAAATAATAGTTATACAATTTTTTAAAAAATAATTATGTCATTCCACCAAGAACAAGTTACAGAAATAAAAAAATTACAATTCCAAAATATTAATTTTTATTAGTCGGAAACAATAAATTTTATAGGAAATTGCAAGTGTACGAACACTTTTTGGGTTCACTGTATATACACAGAGATTAGATTTTGATTCATAACACAGATAGAACTAAATAAAACATGTTCTGAAATTTTAAATTCAATATCTTAAAAATATTTTGTGTAGGGATCAGCATCTGGTTTTGTTAACTCCAATTCCAGTTTACTAATTATGCTATAACTTTGCTTCTAGATATCATAGAAACAAAAATAGAGTGTTTTTGGAATCTTAAATGTATAGTCTTTAAAATAAAAACACAAAAGTAATTTTTGAAAATTTTCACCAAAACTGCGAATTTTGGGTAGTCACATATCTTAATGAAATTTACTTGATTCATAATAAGTCACATTGTTGATTTTTGGGGCACTTGCTTATAGGCAAATAATAATTTAAGTATTCCTTTGCTACATTGGAATAGTTTTATTTTCATATTGAACTTTAAAATAGCTTGCATGTTTTGAAAAAGCAAGCCTACAAAATAAATTTTTGTTTTCAATTAGTAATCTTTTTAAGAGACTAATTTCTTGTAGATTTTAAAGAAGTTTTCTAGCTTATTGGTAAACTTATGGAAAATGCTTAAATTCTCATAAAGAAATTATTTCATACATTTATTTTATGGTTCCTTTATTGTGACTATAGTGTTTTGTTTATTTGGATGAAAATAAATGAAGTATATATATCAGATTCTTTATATTTAACCCAATATAAATATATTTTATGCTTTTACTCATTAAAGAAAGGTAGAGAAAAATTATGTTTTTACCATAAAATCTGGCATATCATGTATACCATCGTATTACATGCACTTATACATTCAAGTAGCAATTTTTAATTTTTATGTTTATTTGCTGAGAATGTGCACCCCCATTTTCATGAAGAAACCTGAGATGTATGCGAGTCATGCTCTTAAAGTTTGAAAGTCATTTATTCTAAGCTTTAGTAAGAAATAGTATACATCTAGAAGTGCAACCCTTTAAGTTCATAAGGAATGCCATTTCTTTTAAATAACCATTATTTTGATCTATGTAGAAATCTAATTTTTTTTCCTGTGCTCACATTTTTTAAAGCTCTTATTTTTATAACTGGTATATAACGTGCACGCATAAAATTCAATCTTATTTTTTGTGTTAAAAGTGTGCACCATACACCAGATTTTACGATACATATTACCACAACAATGTCAATGTTCAAGATAACGTGCCAAGTTGGTGACCCTGATTTTGCATGTGTTGTATGCGCCAGATTGACTACCATGTGTTGTATTACATATAATTTCACCAATATGGTTGCAATATTATGAAAGTACCAAAAATTAATACAGCTTGGGAACAAAAACTCCTGTATGCAGGTATGTTGTACACAAGTGAAAAAACATAAATCTTGGTATATATATATACTTACGTATTATCACAACCAATTGGTGACATTATATGAAACAAAGCACCTGTTTGCCAATTCAGCACGTTCAACACACAGGAACTCGGAGGGTACTTGTGTATTTTTGCGACAATCGCTGACTCTAAATAACTCGCTGAGTTGGCCACCCCGATTTCCTATGTGTGGTACACACTGAATTGGCTGCCAGGTGCTTCATTTCATATAATATCGCTAATAGGTTGCAATAAGACGCAATTACCAATCAGGGTTGCCAACTTGGTGTGTTATTATTAGATTTGGCATTTGTTGTGATAATACGTAATTTGTTCAGTCTGACGTATTTGAAGCACAATTAATTTAAATTATAGTTTTAAGAAACATGCTTTTTTATCAAACTAAAAAGTAAGAAATAAATCTTATATAAGAATAAAATGATTAACTAGAAAATTAATGTCATCGTAGTAAAGGCGTGGGGTCCTCTGTACTACATTTTTACACTAACTCTGCATTTTGGAATAGAACTAGTAAGAAATTATAACAATTGATATTGAGCACCCCACTCTTTTATATGCAGTTATTATATTTCCAGTTTCAATTTTATTTTTTTCTGCTTTTTTCTTGGCATTTCTAAATACCTTTTGTTCTATTTCTTTAAATCCTGGCATTCATATTTTTCTAATTGGTTTTCTACAAAAAAAAGTATTTATGTTCTTGCTTCTTAATGTAATTCCTTTTTTGCCAGGAATAAGCCATTCTTTTAAATTATTGTCATGTTGAGTTCTTAGGGGGAGACCATCATCATTGATTGAATAGTATTGGATGCCAAAATTTATTTGCAGCGATTTCAAAACCACTTCTAAAAGATGTTAAATGTGTAGTGTACTGATAACAAATTAGTTCCTGTATATATTGTTCCAATGTGTGGTATTTTTTTAACTGTTGTTTTTATAAATGTGAAATTCAGGTAGACGTGCAATATTTATAAAAATTGTATTTTTTAAATCTTTTATCTTGTTTCTAAATTATGAATGCTTTATTTTTAATTTGCACTAATTTCATTTCTGCTTGTTAGTACAAATCTTGATTTTTAATGTTTCCACTCATAATTTGTTTTAAATTTTGCATATAGCTCTGAATTTTTAAAAAAAAATATTTTATGGATAAAATTAATTTATGAATTTCATACATTTTGCACTTTCTGCCAAAGACCATTGGTTTCACATTGTAGCCTTTGTCCTTATGTTCTAAATACTCATACAGGTCTAGCATATCACTACTTGTGTTATGCTAAATTTTGTAGATAGTCATTTCGAAAAACTATATAATTATGAACAACCTTTGTAAAAAATTTTACTCTAATGAGAAAACTTTCAAAATTCCTTTCAGAACCAGCTATCTATAAATTCTGCAGTAAATAATTTAGATGACTCACATATCCTAACATGTAATTTATTTGAAACAACACTGTTTGGAAGGCATTTTCACTCACATTTTGTAACTCAAAGACATGATTTGAAAAAAAATTAAAAAGTTGTTTATTTATGTACTTTTACACACTTTCCTATATTTACAATGATAATTCAATATATATTACACTAAAACATAATCTGTTCTGCACAAATAAGGATGAAGTTGACTATAATATGGATTAGATAGTGTTTATAAAAAAAAATTTCAAAAATTTCACTTATATTCTTGTTTATTTTTTATGTATATATGTATGTGTACAATTTCCAGAATAAATATTTCAACAATATGATTTTGTTTGTTTTATTTTCTTGTTAACAGTGAATAATTGAAAATAAAATGCTGTATAAAGTAGAAAAATGGCTAGATTATGATTCTGTTGCTCCTTGGGATGTTATTTTTTCTTTTAAATGGGTGCAGAAAACTTCTCTAAAAACTCTTTCCAGTTGGTTAAAAACTTGTTTATTTTAAATGTTTTTTAATGCAAAAATCTACTGTTTTAGTTGTTTTTACATTCTTCTAAGGACTGAAATTTTTAAGTATTTTAATTTTAAAAAAACCATTAACTTAAAAACTATAATATTTGTTTTCTTTGGTGATAGGAGAGTGTAAAATCAGTTGATTTAACAAAAAACGATCTTAATTTTTAATATAGCAATGCATTTTCTTTATTTCCATGTGGATAGATGTTTCTATTTAAACAAAACAATTGATATAAAGAGTACTTACACACCTGAGCCTAATGAGTGTTAGTTAGTCAAAAGGTTTTTTCTTCAGGTTACATAATATGTAAAAAAGCTATTTCTTTCTGGCATGGTTTTGAAATTTTTACTTAGAAAAATCTGTTATTTATCATAATGTTTCCTAGATATTTCTAATAACTTATTATTGAAGGGCTGAATTTTTTAAATAAAAGTTAATTTTCTGCTTGTATATGATTTAAGGAAACAATATAATGCTTCTAGAGAAACATAAATATAAATAATGAATCAAATTGCTTCTGGAACTAGTTCAAAATTCATACACATTAGTTTAACTATTACATCGAATTTATTTTTGCAGTTTTCAAAGATTTATATTTGTGGTATAAGTTCGAAGACATGCAGTTTGTGATCAAATAATAGTTGCATTTTTTTTTCTCGAAAAGTAATATTTTTGTTGATACTTGTGTATTGTCGCCACCGTATTGGCGACATTTATATAAAACGAAGTACATGGTTGCTAATTCAGCGCGTAGGACACATGCGAAATCGTTACTGCCAAAATTTGGCGAGTTATCTTTAACTTAGGCACTTCGCGATAATATGCGAGTACCTTTTTGTTAACACACAATAAATGTAAAATGAATTTTGATTTCGAAGTTAAGTGTAAAAATTTCATGAAATGGAAATAAAATAATACGTAAGATGTAGAAAGTGAAAATTTACAACTCAGGTATCACATTTTTAAATCCCTTAAGATTTGGGTTAATAAATATTTTTCTGTTAAAAATTCATATTAGATCAACAGTACCGAAAATAAATGCTATTCATACTCATTTTATTGTTTTAACTCACATTTGATACATTAACAGATTCAAATATGAGTGCATTATATACTCATATCGATCTTTCATTCTCAAAAATTTGATCCGTAACAGGTTCAAAAATGAGAATGTACTTGTGTCTCGAATGAGAATATGCGATTCTCAGATTTGAGTAAGCGTGCATCGGAGCTATTTTGGAATGTTGAAGTACTCATAAAGTGAGCTGTTTGCTCTCAGTTTTGAAAATCGTTTCTCGCAG